>CAJUYH010005500.1:0-23048 GCA_910591685.1 Galerucella tenella | reverse complement strand
CCCCTCATTCCCATCTCCAATGATCCCACCGATCTCCTACCCTTAACTCCATCGCACTTCCTAATTGGAGATTCGTTAAGGGCGCTTCCACAGTTAAATCTTTTAGACGTCAATGAAGGTCGTTTGTCCCGATATGATCGCCTACAGCAGTTACTCCAACAGTTTTGGAAACGTTGGTCCAGGGACTATCTGTCCCAACTTCAAACCCGCAATAAGTGGAAAACCGTTAACAACAACCCCGTCATGGTTGGTTCGTTAGTAGTCCTGAAGGAAGATAATACATCACCCTTACACTGGCCCATGGCACGTATAGTGACCTTACACCCCGGAGTTGATGGAATAACCAGAGTGGTCTCCGTAAGAACGGCATCAGGAAAGGTGCTAAAGAGAACTATTTCAAAATTATGTGTTTTGCCAGTGGACTGATATTTGTAACATTTATTTAATAATTTTATTTGTTTTGCTTTTTATATGTCAAGTGTTCCAATTTAGTTAAGGCAATTTTAATTTGGTTTATTTCGAAAATGACTTTTCAACGCGGCCGGCTATGTTTAATCCTCTTTCAAAAAATATTCTCGACGCAGTGCTACCGTGAGCGGAGGGGAGTCAGTAGGCAAGAAGCCGCAAGCAACATATCATCACAATATTTGTTAATTCACGAAAGATAATGTTTTATGAATAAATCAGTTTTTAAAATAAAAACAGTTATTACACGAACCACAGGTCCTTCAAGTCAACAAACTAAAAGCGAACGTAACAGTGCTGGCTGGTATTTGTGGAGATAGCTTCATAGCCTGCACATCCATGGTTATCATGTGGAACTCCCCATTAATCTGATATTCTTTTGCTTCTACATTATTGTTCTTATACTTGAAACAAACATCACATTGGTCCTTTCTCGTTCGGAATATAGAGATTTTCATTTGGTCGGCAAGTTTAGTCAAAGTGATAACAGACATTGGATTTTGCCCCTTTTCTTGGCATTGCTCCTTGTAGGCTCGATATAAATCCGACCATGACTGAAAAGATTGTTCTAAGTACATTATATACGTGTCTTTTCGGCAATAATGTGAAGGAAGTTTGTTTAAATTTTGAAGAAACGCAGTGAGAAACCTTCTGTCATTTTCGAAAATATCTTCTCGTTTTTCTCTATTGCTTATTTTAGTTTGGTTACTATTAGCCATGCCATTTTCAGACTTCATGGTCCAGGATCGTATTAGTCCGATGCTAAGGGTATTCAGGTACATTTTCTTGCAAACAGGTATGGATTGATTATTGATAACAAAAGAATAAGTTAGCGTTTGGGATCTACGAGTGGTTTCAATTTTTTTTATGGCCTTTTTGTATAACAAACCTTAACGGTATTTACAACAAAAACTTCGCTGCTCCCAAGTCATATCGTCCCAAAACGTCCAAAAACGTTTTTTTCGACCCTGGTCTGAAATCAAAGAACATATTTTTCTTGTAACATACTTCACCTGCTCCTTGTTTGGACACTTGCATCTTTCTTTTATTTTCCTTTCATCACATTTTTTGTTTTGAAACGTATTTTTCTGATAATTGGGTTTTGTGAATCCCTAGTAGCTTTTGCCCGTAAGTCTTAGTCTTTTATTAATAGCTCTTTTATTGTAACCTTTTCGCTTTTTGCTTTCATTTTCACTTGCAGATTGACCTTCCAAATCGCTATCCTCTCCTGATATTTGCTCTTGCGGCTCTTGATTTGAAATATGTTCGTCTAAGCTAAGAACAGTGATTGAAGTGAGGTAGTATGATAGTATTATATATGATACATTTAGTCCACTGTGATAGGCCAAATGAACTTCTGAATAGGAAATTTAACTTGAATGCAGTAGATTTAATAACAGCTTTGGCGTGATCTGTGAATTTCAACTGTTTGTCAATTACTACCCCTAAGTATTTAAATTTTTCTACTAACTGTATAGAATTTCCATCTACACCAATTGTGATGTTATATCCTTTATCGACAAACTGCTTATAGACATAGTTATTACTTATCAGTATGCATTTGTTTTATTTGTATTGATTTTCAATAAACTATTGCAACACCATTTGTAAATATTTTGTAGTGCTTCATTAACAACTCTAACCAAGCTATCTAAATCCGTGCAAGAAAAGTATACTAGGGCATCGTCAGCAAACAGATGAATGACACATTGACCCTTGAAATCAACAATATCATTAATGTAAACTAAGAATAACAGAGGACCTAATATGCTTCCCTGTGAAACACCTCTAGTATAGTTAATTTTCGCTGATAGGATGTTATTTACTTTTAAATTTTGTTTTCTGTTTCTTAGATAATCACCACACCACTCCAATGCTTGCCCCACTATCCCCATACTCTTTAATTTTTTAATCAAGCGGTTTTGATCAACGGTCTCGAATGCTCTTTGAAGATCTAGAAAAACTGCCAGAATTGGGCAGTTTTTGTCAAATTCATATTTCCAAGCATACAACACACATTGAATATCTGATTCACAGTTATGCCTGCTCCTGAAACCTGGTTGCATTTTAATAATAAGTTTATTTTGTTCTAAAAAATTAACAATCTGTTCAGAAACGACCTTCTCAATGATTTTTCCAATACTACTTAACATACTAATGGGCCTTGAATCTGTAGCTTTGTCTGAGTTTTTTGTTTTAGGAACAGGCACCACTGCAGCAACTTTTAAAGCATCAGGAATTTTTGAGGTTTCTAAGGACAAATTTACCAAATTCAAGAGTGGTTCCGAGAGGTTGCTAAAACAGTTTTTTAAAATATCAATGTTAATAATCATTTGTGCTACTTTTATTTTTCATAGCAAATACAATAAATACACGAAAGAATCCTCATCTACAGATTATCAAGAGCACGAAGATTTATTGAATGTACTTTCGGAATTTCAACTAACAAATGGAGAATATTCCACCGACCTCTTAACGTGTCTACCGAGTTTGCTGAAGACTTGGTGAAGGCCTGCACTGTACTTCACAATTTTGTGCGTCTTCGGGACGGATACAGACACGAGGATACGTTGGATGACGAAGGACTGTATGACAGCAATATCACGATTGCAGAGCCATATCCTGCGAGATCAGCGACTGTTGTCCGTGATTACTTTGCTGAATATTTTATGCACAATCATGTATTATCATGGCAAAACAATTGTGTTTAAAACTACTTGTAGCACAATTAAATATTAGCGAACGACACATTTTTTTAGTGCAACCTTTCTGGGCCCTAACTACAGTGTACCGTGTATAATTCATTTCCGTAACTTACAATTTACTTGATAGTTTGCGAACAGTTACTAGATAGTAGTGCACTGATTAATACAAATTAAACATCAATTTGCTTATCTAAAGGGTTTTCAGTGCAATCCGTGAAAACTTGAAAGCAATATAAATTAACGAATAATCTCATCATTCATCGCTAATAAACAATATTATTGAAATATTTCATTTAATTTTTGTTATTCATCTTGAGATGATTATTGCGAAAATCCGTAAGGTTTCGACAAATAATCGTCTTGTTCCGAGAATGTTGAATAATATAATAATTTTATTTATTCATCTAATGAATTCATGCATTCCTTTTTGAATGCACTGTATAATTACTTTTATAAATATTCCTACTATATTCATTTTGTTGAACAATTGTCATTTTTTCAAAATTTTCACACATCTGTTTGGCAATTTCCACCCAACATTTTTGTTTTATATTTCTGTCGAAATAACTCTCATCACTTGTATCCCATATAAAAGAATTCGGTTCTACCAAACTTATAAATTTCTCGTTATCAAAAACTTTTTTCTCCATGGTACAATCGAAAAACCGTTCTATTCCACTTCACCTCCACTAATAAATAATAAATATATTGTACACCTATGCTATTGTGCTTTTTGAATCGCAAAAGTATGCAAGTCTGAACAGGTCCATAAGCCACAATGATAATTCGGCATCCCGGATTCGGATACTGTCGCCGGCGGCTGAATGAGCGAGATTCAGAAATTAAGTATCGCGATACGGTATGCTGTGCTGAATGCAGTGTGAAAACGTACATATAAACGCATGTAATTTCTGTATCTGGGATACGCGTATCTCGGATACAGTATCCAAGTCTGAAAGGGCTCTTACGGAACAATTTTGTCAACGGAGCCACCTTTTGGGAAAACGATGGCACAAACCTCCGACACCAGGATGCAACTCCTAAAAACCTTCTTAGTTCTCGGATATTTCTCGGGGCTGCAAATTTAATTATACTTTCGACCTTTTCTGGATCGGTACGGATTCCATCTCAGGAAAACACTAGCTCCTTACGGCAACGAGAGCAGAATATCTTTAGAGGATTTTAACAGTTGTTTCGGTAGTGTCTAGATTCACCACAGCGGAAACAGATTTGTTCACGAGAAGATGATCCAAACGGTTGTTGTGTCGGATTAGGCGTCGGACGGCGAGGAGTAGCGGTCAATGTAAATAGCGGTAGACTCATTTCTTTTTTGCAGACGACGGCCTATCTCGGCTTCTAAGTCATCTCCGTAATTTACAGGATAAAAAAAATACGGAAATCTTTTTCAAATTCGTCCCAGGTCGTGTACCTACTCCGTTCGGTATTCTTGGATAAGTGAAGTGAATACTGATGTGAACGGTCCCTTCATGTTTTGACAAAAAAAACGTGTATTCTCCAGAAATCAATGTCCCCAACCGACGAAAGTAAAATTTACTGTTTACTAAGCAAATGCCGAATGTTACTTTTAAAAAACGAAGAAATTTCCTAACCCCAAAAAAATAAGAATTAAGTTTTTGTCACATTCGTATTGTGATTATTTGTGACATTGGTGTTTCATTTTTCACTGGTTGTTTTTGGAAAATATTGAAACGGATCGTATTCAAGGATCGTCTGTTAATAAAGATCAAAATAAGTTGTTAATAGAATATGTAAAAAAAGCATCCAAATCTCTTAAAAGGGACATTTTCCCCAAACTTTACATTACTTATGGCAAAAAATGTGGGAAGATGTCTCCTTTATGCTGAATTCTTTCTCGAGTGGAACAAGAAAGGACTGGAGGCAGTGGCGAGAGGTAAGCAACAACCGAAATGTAAGAAATACCTAATACATACATGAATATTCAATGTAGAGTTAGCATCTTAATAAACATTTACCACCCATAGTGATACCAAATTCTACTAGGTACAGTTGGTATCTTTTGTGAAAATGGAGAGTTAATATTCTCGAAATGTGTTGTCTTGAATATTTTAATTACTTATTTTAGACATGGCAGGACTTACGAAGAAATGCAAAACCAAAAGCAGGAGCACAAAAGAAGTATAGTACAGGTACTGTAGGGGGTCCGAAAAAGACAGAAAACTTTGATGATACAGAAAAAGCAATTTTGGAAACAATCCCCACCATCAGTTGTTGAGGACTACAAATAAACGATCCGCCATAGGCTTTGAATTTGAAGGCACAGAAAGGGTATGTTACTAAGTACTTATATATAAACTGGAACAAAATATTCTCAAGCCTTTGTATTGGAGCTATTTGTAATAACACCAACTATAATTCAGTTTCTTATTTGTGCAATTTTTAGTATTTATAAGTCATAGTATGTATATATGTATATCTGTAAGTTTTATTTACTTTTAGTATATTTCACCTTCAAATAATATGATATGTACTGATATGGAGATTGAAGAATTATGTCTGTTGACTCTCCAATTCAAGATGCTGCAAGATCTAGTATAATAGTAAACGATCTCCGCACCCCATCTGCATCTAGTTTAACAAAGACAGTGAAAATGGCTTTCGAGGAAACACCAAACAAGGAGCAGAATACTGTGACTGCAGAAAATGACAACTGTTACAGTAGTAAGACATCACTCTCTTCTGGACCTGTAAGGAAAAGACTTTATAAAACTCAGACATGAAAATTCTCAAAAACTGTCTGTCGATATGCTAAAGACCATTGAGGAAAGAACTTCAATAATCGAACATTATTATGAGAAAAAAACTGCTTTTCTTGCGCACATTGAAGAATACCATAATAAAAAATTACAACTTCTGCAACAGCAAAATGACATCCAAACTAATATATTAAAAGATATGAAAATTTTGTTGCAGCAGCAAATTTAAATCTTGAATTAGTTTCCCAATAAATAGGTAGTTTTATTTTTAAGTGCAAAAAAGTTGTGTTACCGTTTTTTACAAAGTTTTGTTTGTCAAAGAAACTATGTTATTATGTTTTTGTAAAGAAACAACAAATTTTGTTTGATTTATTTATTTATTAACCACTTAGCTAGTTTGTAAAATATTCATCTACAAAAGTCTGCCTCATAAGGCGCAAAGCATTTAGATCTCGATTTACTCTTTGCATTGGTTCATTTACATTAACATTTTGTGGCAAATAAATACCAAAGTCAAAAATCATTGGGTTTTCCATATCTGGTTCTGGGATATTATGATCAATACACAGATTATGCAAAACAACACATGCATTGATAATCTTGCCACATTTTTCAGGGCTATAATGAAGCACTCGATGTTCTAACAAACATCTGAAACGATTCTTTAAAACACCATTACATCTTTCGACAATGCTTCTTACAGTTTTCTGCCTATTATTAAATATTTCTTCTGGGGAGTTTTCAGCAGGACTTTGAAAAGGTGTAAGTAACCATGGGCGCAGTGGGTAACCTACAATCAGATATTTAGTACTTATGCCAGCCAAAAATGTATAGTTCACTACTCACTAAAATCTCCCAATAAAAAAAAGTTTTATTAAATGTTTGGAAAATGTGTTCCATTGTACGGCTAATTTGTGAATTACTCCATATGTAAGCATCGTGGCTACTGCCCGGAAACCTAGCATTTACATTTAATATTTTGAGATTAGCATTACATATCTGAAAATAATTATTATGATTAGATTATATATAGGAAATGGATGCAGTTAATTATAATTAATAGCTGTAGCTATGTGGCCTGATAATGGCAACATGCGTACCATCGATGCAACCAATAACTCCAGAAAAGTTATATTCTTGATAGAAACTGAAAAATGTAATATGAAGTTGATGTATGGACATTTATGTATGTATCTGATGATGCGCGTTTTTTATACCTTTCTCGCAGATGTCGTAACTGTTGAATATTTCTTGGAAATTTTACAAGCTCATTAAATATTTCTTTCCTATTTAAAGCATCTGTGATTTCAGTTACAATTCTACTGACACTATTCTTAGAAACCCCAGCAAATAAATATTAACCGATATTCTCTTGGTAGCTTCCTTGTCCATGAAAAAGCAAAGCGACAAGTACCTGAAACAATATGAATATGGTTACCTCATAAGTATTTGAATTTGTTTCTACTATAAAATACCTCAATATAAGTCATTATTCAATATCATGTGTACTATGTTTATGTTGGTAAACCTTACCTTTGTCTCTACAGTAATTGCAGACCTTCTAACAGGCTCGGATAAAAAAGAGCTTACTAATTCTACAATTCTACATCTTCTGCTTCCTGCGAATCGTTAAGAACTTGATTTGCCAACATAATTTCGTCTAAATGGTCCATAACAAAACTATAAAAATACACTTAAATTCGAAACACAAAAAGGTGGATCCATACAAAAAAAAATGGGTTATGTTTATAAACAGCTGCTGCTAAAACTAACAAAAACACACATGCGCATGTTTCACCAGTTCCTTTCACACATCGCTTGCTGTTCATCAAGTGAAGAATGATGTGAAAGATTCTTGCATCGAAAATATGAAACTGTCAAAGTTTTAAAGTGATGTGATCGTTCAACAGTTCGTAAATCGTGGTCCCGGTTGTTACGGTACCAACATGCGGATTCACCTGACAGTAATTCCGGTAACGCCGACAGCAATTTGTCTTTCTGGACATTCTTTGCTGTGCATATCTCTTCAATTCTCTCTATAAACGAGGCAGGATCTCCCCTGTTTCCAAAAGACACCTTCCACTCGTGTAAATTTATCGGTGGAGTTGCCATAGCGGTCTGGTAAATAACAAATAACTTTGTCTGAAAAAGTTAACCAGTGTTTTCCGTTCTATTTAACATTACGACAGAAGACAGTCAAAACAGAATTATAAGGTTCTAGCAACCGTACGTCAAAAAAAATCGAAAACGGTATAAAACAGATCCTACTATAATCAACAATCGGCCTCTGCAGCAATACGGTAGAAATGAGAAGGGATTGACAATCCCTGCTCAAATCAACAAACAATACAAACAAATGAAACACGACTAACGGTCTCTGTTCCAAGCAACAATACTGAAAAAAAAAATCAAAACCGGAATAACAGTCCCTTCTCCAATCAACTACACTGAAAAAAAATCAAAGGTGGGATAACGGTACCAGTTTAAATCAACAATCAAAAAAACGGGAAACGCTTCCTATCAAATCAACAATCGGGTCTCTGTAATAATACGGTTAACGAAAACAACAAAAAACGGCTGCTAATTAATCAACAATCGGGTCCCTGCTCGTGCGCCAATTTAGGTCGTGTTTCTTTACCTGCCTCTAAATATATTTTGCACTTATTGTATTTAAGCATGAAACGCCCTCGAAGTGCATTTGTTGCGCTCAAGCTGTGCCTTTGGATAGTTTGGCTGGCATGTGCCTTTATAGAACTGTCCTTCATGGCTTTGAACCAAATGCCACAAAACATCGTCCTGAAGCTCTGTCCCTCATAAATCTCTCCTCTCATCTTCCAGATAGCGAAGAGAGACAACTTCCAGATAGCGAAGAGAGATAACTTTCAGATAGCGAAGAGAGACAACTTCCAGCTCCCCATCAGGGTCAAGTTTTCTTCCAGCCGATGACCATCAATCCAACTGTTGTAAACACTACTGCATTTTAATTTAGAGCTTTTATCACTCAATTTTATTCCATACAAATAATACCTCTTTTCCTCCTCATTGTATTTAAAAATTCCAGATGACCCAGTGACGTCGATCTTCGCATGGCTGTGGTCTGGAATATTGAGCTGGCATAAGCATGGTCTCTTGGATCCTCATTAATAAAACAGTAGTAAGAGGCTAGTATTGCCGGGTCAGGGTTCTTATTCATTAATTCAGTAATTACGATAGTCCTGCACAACTTTGCTATATTATAAATATCTATCCCAAGAAATTTATTTATGTATGAGTTCTGCCGTTTGAAATCATCTGATTTTATTTTTACGTTAATTTGGCAATGTTGGCCATGTAGAACCTAACCCTGTTTCTTATGGTATGTTTAAAATCAAAGTGGTTTAACATACATTGAGAGTTAAACTTAATCTCTCCAGTGAAAGTGCTGATGTTTACTTTAGGAACTTCAAGGGGATAGACGTATCCGGATTCATCATTGACCAGTTGGTAGTTCTCTCCTATCTTGAATCTTTTCCTCCCTGACGGTACATATTCATCAGTCCCTTCGACGATGGTAACAATGCCTGCAGAGTCTGTTGGTGAGCTTCTTTCTGCCAGCAGGATGACCTCAGAAAATTTGCAAGTTATGATTTTTGAAATGTGTTTTGAGGCGTATTGCCCGAGTTCTTCTTGAATGATGTTTGGTTCCTTCCTTTGGTCTCAGTGAAACCATATCCCACGAACACTCCCAACTCTCGAATCAGATCTTGAAACATCCTCAGATCAGTCCAGTTGGTTTTCAGATTTAACAAACTCGTTTTGGATTGGCAAAAGTTGACCCTCATCTCTTGATAATGGAATGACATATTTACCATCTCAGCAGGGACACTCTTTTCGATGTCTGATTCATTTGTCACTTTTGTGTAGCGTGTGCTGCCCCTGCCCGGTGTTACTCTCAACTTCCCCATTATCAGTTCTCCAGTGCAGTTCATTCTCAATATTGTCCGAATCCATTTTACTTCAATTTCCTCCAGTACGTTCTCCTCTTCTAAGAGAGCGATGAAGGGTTTGGAGTGGATGCGTGTTCCATTGAAAATTATACGGAACTCGTTTACGGGTATTTTTGGCAATTTTGCTTCGAATATAAGAGCTCTGGAAAATCTTAGAAATGGTGTCTGGAAATCTATAAGTCTGCTTCTCTCATTAAGTTTCTTACATTTTTTTTGTTGGGTTATGGTTGGGGTAGGTTTTTTGCTTTACATTTTTTGTCTTTTTGATATGAAAAATATTTTTCATCATTTTTTGGATAAGAAAAAATTTGGCAACATTGTTTTTCTTAATATTCAAATTTTTCACAATTTCCCTAGATCGCCGATAAAAAAAGGCTTGGCAACATTGCAATTTATAGATTTTCACCCATTACCATTCACAAACCCAGGCTTTTGTAATTCAATTTTTTCCCGCATTCGCCCACTCAGCACCCCTATTCACTCCATCATCCCGTCAGTGCACTCATTGGGACTGATTAAAAATGCATTTTACAGTCATTTTAAGTAGTTTTCTAACAAAATTGGCGAAAAATACAATAAAGACCTGTTGTATACAATATTCCTAGGATTGTCTGTCGAATTCACAATTCCTAGAAACATGTGAAGAACAATAGATGCAAGTACTAGATACAAAGCAATTATGCCTCGAATTATGCCTATAGCAAAGTAACAAGAAATTTGCAACCACAGTGAAGCTATATTTAGTGATATTTAGGGTATCCTGGTGTATACAACACAACCTTACCGTATTTTCCGCAATTTTTTTCAGAAAACTACTTAGAATGACTGTGAATGGGGGTGCACCCATTGTCCGGTCAGATACCTCCCTTGTTATATTTCCTTTTCCCAACTTTTATCATACACATGATGACATGATTTCTCATTTAGCTGCTGTTAACAGGAATGTGCTAACAAAAACATGTTTTTTGTAGAATAAAATGGTAAGATAAACAAATGGTCCCAAACATGAGCAGTCCAAGGATGTGTTGATTTGGATTCATCGGTTTCCAATTCCATCAAAAAACAGGGATCTCTTCATCAACTGGCATTAAGCTACAGGCAATTCATATTGAAAAACATTGCTATGTAAATTAATTTACAGGTCACACAGAGTTTGTGTGAGGCCAATAAAGGTAAAGGTACTAACTTATGTGTGTGAATGAATATTTAATAAATGGAGTAAGGTGGCGGATGCACTGGCTGCGGAAGGGGCGGTAGCTCCTTCCTGCGGCCCGGGCCCGACCCTCGGCCTAACAAAACAAACAATACGCAAGGAGACGAGGAACTGGCTGAGGAACCAGCACTTCGCTCATTGGAATGCTCTGCAGGGTCCTAGACAATCCAAACTTCTACTGATGGGATGAACTGATGGACACGCTGGGGGAGTAGGACGGAAGATAGCAGGACTCCTAACAGGGCACTGCGGTGTGAGGAAGCACCTCTACAACCTAGGAGTAGAGGAAAGTTCCCTATGTAGGTGTTGCGGCATGACTGACGAAACGTCAGTCCATGTTCTCTTAGAGTGTCCACACTGGACTATATTACGCAGGCGAATCTTCGGAGTCCCTGTCATGGCCTCTGGAGAAACAAGCAGGCATCCACTGAAAAAAGTTGTGGCCTTTATTGAAGGGCTCGGCTTCATGGATGTCATGGGCCCGCCAGTGGTCTCAGTGCCCTCAGTGCCGACACCTTGGCTTGAGTTTGTCTAGGTCAAGGCTCGCCTGCACATTTAGTAGTAGTAGGTAGCTACAATCCTATTAGGTGTTTCATACTATAAATATTTATTTTTACAGTTTATGAAGAAATTGAGAATACTTCATCGAAAGAAATGTTACAAAACGTCAATCCAACCGTCAAACAGTATTACTCTACAAGTGACACAGTGTAAGTCATTGGTATAATGTTCATTTAGTAGGTAATCAACATGATTAGCACCTTGGGTGTACATATAAGTTTTTGTGCAATCAATTTTTAAAAATTTGCAATAAGTAAAGTGTCTAGTTATATTATCAATTTATGGACTGTTGGTATAAGTCGAAATAAATGAATGTTTGAACAAATACATTTTTTTGTTATAGATGTATGTGACCATGATTATTTGAAACATGCACTTAGGAAAAAGTTTATTCAGCATTATTACGAATTTAGTTGTAGTAGGTAAAAACTTTGATACGTATTAGGACACAACAAATCTTTGATTATGACAATAAAAAGGGCTTTAATTATCGTTATCAAGGTCCGTCTACTTAAGGTAATTAAATCACTTCAATAACCTATTAAGAACAGTAACCGCTAGTGACCAAATATTAATTACCTCAGAATAAACGATATTTGGAAGTATTAACTATTTTACTTACAATTAAATAAATTTTCAATCTCACTCAGGTATGTAGTCCTCTGTATCCAACAAGTTAATAACCGTTATTAAACAAATTAATAACTACTATTAATTAATTAAGTAATTAGAATTAAATATGTTATTAGCAGTAATTAAACTAGGCAATAATATCAATTGAGCTTGTTAATAATAAAAATTGAACCCGTTAATTTCAGCAATGGAGCTGGTTGGCAATAGTGATTAAACCTGTTAATAACTGCAATTGAAAAAGTTAAGAATAAGAATGATAATTGAATAGATTATTAACAGTAATATAACTATGTGATTGTAAATTTAAAACTTTCATTTTCTAAATTGTTTTACAATGTATGACGCATCAATCAGCATTTATCTTTGTCCTCAACTGAATAGTAGATGGTGATCGAAGATAAATACCGATTAAATGGTCATACATTGTAAAACAATCTAGACGATGAAAGAACAAAATCAGCAATAACATATAATATTTTTATGGGTATTGGAAAGAAATAAAAATCCAATTTTTCAAAACTACACAGGGTGATTCATTAAGAATGTCCAATCTCTGAACTGTAGATTCCAGACCTCAAAATATGATGATTCTGCTCAACATGCATTACGCAAATATTGCTAGTTTCCGAGATACGGGGTGTTCAAAGTTTAAATTTAAATTTTGATTTTTGCAATAATTTTTTATGTTTTCACAATTTCTCTTTGAAAATTGGAAATTTTACGTTTTTTGGCATGAGGAATCTTAATTTGTACTCTAATTTAACATTGAAAATAGTGGGCGCTAGTTACACTTGTTTGTGTTAATTAAATCAAAGTAAACTTTTTTTGGGCTAAACTTACAACTCAAATATTAAAAAAATATTAAAAAGCGTTAAATACTACAAAAAAAGTTACTCTTCTTTCATTCGTGTAACTCAATCGGTTATCGAGTTATTTGCTTCTAAAAAGTTCAATAAATTTTTATTTTTTCACAAAAAATTTTATTATTCCTTAAATATGTAACAATAACAAATTAAAAAAAAATAAAAAACTTCAAAGCAAATGCTCAAAATGCCCACCATTTACTTCAATACACTTTATGATCCGCTTTCGTAAAGATCTCTTGAAATCAAAATCACATTCGTGAATTAAGCCGTGGTTTAATTTTTCGTTTTCTTTTCAAGTAGGCTTGTGTCGCTATTAGACAGTTTGTGTAGAGTTTAATTTTTCGTTTTTTTTAGTAGGCTTATGTCACTTTTAGACAGTTTGTGTAGAAGCAAAAATTTGATAATAATAAGAATAAGTAATACATTAGTATACCATTCATTAACAATTTAGTAATTAACAAGTGTAATAGTTATTTATCAAATAATGTGTAGGCATAACGATTTTTCCAATAATGAGATGCGCAATATGATTTGTGTGTTTGCTCAGTCAAATATTAGTGGTCCAGCTGCGGCTGGAGATATTCACAATTATACCCAAATCGAAGGCAACCCAATTACAAACTGTACCGAAATCTTTACAACCGCTTAGGTGAAACAGGGTCTTTACGCTCCAAAACTGAGCACGGTGCTACAAAAAAAATCACTGCCGATGAAAAAGATGAAATTTTAATTTGTGTTACGGAGAATCCAGATATCAGTACTCGCCGATTAAGTATGCAAACAGGTATAAGCCAATCATCTATATTTAGAATACTGAAGAGGGAAAAATTGCATCCATATCATTACACTCCTGTTCAGAATTTATTACCTCAAGATTTACCTAAGCGTCTACAATTTGCCCATTTTTTGCAAGATGAACAAAATGTTAACCCAGCTTTTCTGGATACAATTATTTTTACTGATAAGGCAATATTTACCAGACGAGGAATATATTATTATAAAAATAATCATTTGTGAGATTCTGAAAATCCACATGCTACGAGGGAAACACATTTTCAGCACGAGTTTAAGGTTAACATTTGGTGTGGTGTAATATGTGGGTATTTAATTGGTCCTGTTGAACTGCCAACCAATTTAAATGGACCTCTTTATTTAGACTCTCTTCAAAAACATTACACGAACTACTAGAGGATATACCTCTCGCTTTAAGACAAAATATGTGGTTTTTGCACGATGGAGCACCACCACATTATTCTTTACAAGTTCGTCAATACTATCGATGGGTGGAAGTGAGTTTGCTTGGCCACCAAGAGGCCCTGATTTCAATCTTTTATATTTAGTTTACAAAGAAAAAATTACTTCTCTTCCACAACTGCGACGGAAAATAGAAGAAGCCGCGGATGTAATTAAAAATAATAGACAAGGATTATTTGATATTAAGAGATCTTTACGAAAGCGGATCATAAAATGTATTGAAGTAAATGGTGGACATTTTGAGCATTTGCTTTGAAGTTTTTTATTTTTGTTTACTTTGTCATTGTTACATATTTAAGGAATAATAAAAATTTTTATGAAAAAATAAAAATGTATTGGACTTTTTAGAAGCAAATAACTCGATAACCGATTGAGTTACACGAATCAAAGAAGAGCAACTTTTTTTGTAGAATTCAACGCTTTTTAATATTTTTTTATTATTTTAGTTGTATGTTTAGCCCAAAAAAGTTTACTTTGATTTAATTAACACAAACAAGTGTTACTAGCGCCATCTATTTTCAATGTTAAATTAGAGTACAAATTATGATTCCTCATGCCAAAAAACGTAAAATTGCCAATTTTCAAAGAGAAATTGTTGAAACATAAAAAATTATAGCGAAAATCCCGTATCTCGGAAACTAGCAATATTTGCATGAGGCATGTTAAGCAGAATCATCATATTTTGAGGTCTAGAATCTACAGTTTAGAGATTGGACATTCTTAATGAATCACCCTGTATAATATACTCGATAATATATTATATTGCACAAAACGAAAATATAAATTGTGTGTAGGTAGCTACGTAAAGATTGGTGTGATCAAATCCAGTACATTAGCTTTCATTAAACTCCAGTCCACCGTTAGGGTGGATATACACTGGATGATATCACATACTAATCAATCAGTCTACCAGTGAAGTTTGGTTACAAAAAACGTATAGGTACTAGAAAAATAAATTGGATGGTGGAGGAGGTATGTTTTAAAGTATACAAGTTGAATATATATACTTATGCGATCAAAATAGGATTAGAATTATCCTATTTTGATCGCATATGTATATATATATTTAACTTGTATACTTTAAAACATATCTCCTCCACCATTCAATTTGTAACTGTGGTGGCAGTGCCCTACTGTTCATTTTTAAGCATCATACCGAGATCTGCATTTATAAATAAAATTTAATTTCAATAAAAGGTTACAAAATGTTTATCATCTATGTTATGCACAGGAAGGTGATCCATATATAATATGTCCTGCTAAAATTTTATCAGTTTCGACAACTTCATCTGCAAAATAATGAGTCAAATTTTATCGAATCAATTTCATTGTAAATGAAACATACTTAATTTGAAACGTTTATTAAAATATGGGATCATTTTCCGAAACTTGGCAGAACAGATTGATTTATTAAAATTATAGTTCCCACTCTATAATGAAAATTCCCAATAGTTACAGTGTTAGACAAAAAGGATTCTTCATATTCTGAAAGTATAAAAGAGTTGGTAATACTCTTAAAGTTTGGTAATGTTAAAACGTTTTGTAATACATTGGTCTTTTTATCAAAATTTACACACTCCATAAAACCTACATTTTCTTTAAATCTGGAACTTAACTTGAGATGATTTCTTATGGCCAAAGTCTTTGTAATGTTTACTCTGGAACTAACAGTATTGACAGATAATATTGATTCCCTATGTTTGGAATCGAATCTTAAAGATGATGAATGCTTAAGAGGTCCGACTTTTTCAATAATATGAGGATAATGCAATAACAAGTGGTGTTTCGGTTTAAGGGGCAAATTGAACAAACTTGTATACAGTGAATGATGTTTTTCTATAAGAGCTTTCAGTGACAAACACTTTTCAACAGAAGCATATGATGACAAAATTAGTTCTAATATGTTCCTTAAGGAAATGTATAACTCCCAATATTCATTTCCTACAGGTACCAAGTCTCCAAACATAATTCCAAAATAAAGAATGAAACATTTTGCCTCAGAACAGGACATGCTAATTTTTTTCTTTTTTAAAATATCGGTCGATATTAAAGGTGGTTTATTAAAGTTTCCACCATATTTGAAAAACTTAATTCGTTTGTTCATTTCATCGAAAGAAAAATGTTTTTCAACATATACAAAATAATAAAGTAACTCAGATATATCAAAACATTGCAATACCTTCAAAAATATCATGAGATATATCAACTGCATAATTTTCTGTGACATCAAATGTAGGAATTCTATTCCATATGCATCCCTCTTTTATACCTGTCAAACTAACGTCATTAATTTTAATATCATTTTCGTAATTAGTTTTATTTCTTAACAAATTTTCCCTCTGACTTGTGCACTCTTGCGTTTCAGTCCTAACATTTACAAAATCGACAAAAATAACGAGCTCTAAAACTTTCAGTAAATCACAGAAGAGAATTCAATCCCAAATTATCCCCTAAAAATAGAGCCACACAAAAATAAACTCTAAAATTTTTATGACTGTGTGTGTTGATGATAATAGCATTTTTCTCTAAATTGATTAAATCATCGATTAATTTTGAAAATATGGCTTCGCTGCCAAAATCTTTTTAATCAGATCCATAGAATAAAAGCGTAATAAATGTATTTTGTAATAGAGACATTGTGGAGGAATGCAAAGAATGACAATATAGACTGCCCCAATTTTATTAATTCCAGCATGTGAACCAAGCGGGTTTCCACATTCAAATTCATCAAAGTATATGAACAAAGGAATTACAGGATTTTTTGAGAAATTTTTCCCACTTTATTTTTCCAAAATTCAGTTTTAATAATGTTACTAATATTGCAATGTGATTTGAATGTTTCCATATAATTAGTAATTTCATCGAAGACTCCTTTGATTTGTAAAAACATATGCAATACTGCACTAGCAGGTATGAATTGAGCCTTATATGATTCAGGAAAAACATTCTCGTTTGTGATTCCAGTGGAACTCACCCCAGTAATGAATTCGACAGGTTTAATAAAATAATATAAATTTTGTAAATGTTTAAATCTAAAATATTCAGTATGCAAACCTGTAAAAATATTCTCTACTTCTTCAAAATATTTATCAATAATACATTTTACGTCCTCGTCGATGTCGGGTATGTGATTCAGAATCTTTGATAGGTTAAATTTAAAAACCTTTATTGGGTCATGCAACAATGAATTCACTGATTCAACAACAGTTTGAATATTTTTCTTAATAAATGAAGAATCTCCATATAAATTAGTGACAAATAAAGAGGTATTTTCAGCTAATAATTCTTTAAAAACTCTAAAATCATAATTTAGCACATTTGCTTGATCTGATGACGTTTTTCATTTCACAAATATCACAATTTTCATTTATAAATTCTACAAACTTTTCACCGCTTTTCAAATTTAAATGTGAATCGCATTTGTTATCTTTTAATATATTAGATATTTTTCTATCTGCTGTTTCAAAGTTAGTATCTTCATTTACGTGTACTCTCAAGTGTCCTTTGTAAGAATTTAAAAACGAAAATTGTCTCTTTGCAATTATGAACTGAATATTCTTCCATATGATGGAAATATTTCAAGTGAGTTAAAAGTGACTTAAAATTAAGAAACATGGTAGGGCACTCACCACACTGGCATTTTACAATTGAAAATTTCAAAATCAAAACTAGAATAATGCAGCTTAAAACTTAATAGTTGTTAATAGATAAAAAATAAATAAATGATTCATGAGATCCAGTAATGTAGAATACTGTTAAATTAAGAAAAATGCAGTTCTTTTAACAAAAAAACCAAATATCTCCGCATATAAAAAATAAACAAAATTACCAAATCACCGATTTAAAAAAGGTGAATAAAAAAACCTAAATATAAAAACAAGAGCAGGTACAGTCTGATACAAATTTACCACTTTGAAATTATTATTCTTTTTTCAAATGGTGTCTTATGTCAGTAATTATAGCTGTGGTGTTACTGGATTTATGCTACTCTGGAATCTGGAATACTACTTCTTGTATAAAATGCCAAATATGCTTGGCCTTAGCAGCATACTCTAAATTTAAAGCATGAATAGCCTTAAAAAGTGTTTCTAAACACCTGACACAGGACTCCACTTTAAAAATGGTGTCATATATCTAAACATAATATTCTTTGTCCAAAATATACGCAAATGGCTGCAGGGGTATATTTAGGGTGCTCAAAACGGCGTTCCTTCTGGTTATAATGTCCTCCAAATCTTTAGAATCCTATGAAGAAAAAAAAAATTAAAAAAATAGTAGATATTTTTTTCTCCAACTTTCCAGGAACACTTTTCACAGTAGAAGACTAACAAAAAACGAAAAGAAGGAGAAAAGTTTAAGTCTGCAATAAAAATTCATAATATTGTAAACTTTATATCTTAGCTTAGAAGAACCTGTATTTTGTGAAAAGTATTTTTCAGACTAAATTAATCTAGGTCAACTTTAATATATTTTTATATTAATATAAATTGTTTATCTTGACACAGAAAAAAAAAACTGTTCTGTATTTCTTTTCGAGTAGGACGCCAGTTTTTCTTGGGGTCTTTGGAGTTTTTTTTTTCAATGTCACTGGACTGAATAAATATGGTAAAATCAATAGGCAGTTTGTATCTTGATCTGGAATTGAAAGAGTTCACAAGTGACTGTAGACAAGACATATATACCAGTAAGTGTACTAGTTAAGCAAAACAAATAACAGATTTTCTAAAGATATTCACCTAAGCTGGGCTCATTGATATATACCCTCCTCTCAATTGCCTCCAACTTCATTGCATTTGCAACTTTGGGCCAATTGGAATATATTAAATATATTTTGTCTGGATACATGTGATTAGAATCCATCTTCATCTGTAATGCAAAATCAGTTAAACTATAATTCTCTTTTTCACTTCAATGAATGCAATTTCAAACTATTATTTTCAATTTTTTTTGTTGATTATTTAGTACCCATGTCAATTGAATTATTTTGTAGTATGAATGTCAGATATAAAAATGTATTACTTACAAATTCAAGACCCCATCTTTGGCGTAGACATGGAAAAATGTCTAATAAATTATCATCCACATTCTTGTTGGATATATATTGTTTATATCTTACTTGATAAGTCATATCCCATGATCTTATGATTCTAGCGTAAGGTTCAATGGCAGTTCTCAAGAATTCTCTTTCTGCCTCTTCATTTTTTTCAACTATCTGCTCTGATATATTCTTCAGTTTGACTATTAGTCAATCTTAAAGCAGCCCAGGGCCGCGCCAAGCTATTCGGCCGCCCGTGTGCAAACCCTAATTTGCCTTTTCAATATTTTGAGTGAAATTTAACATTTAAAAAATCGTCAATCCCTTCCCCATTTAGCTAAAAATTGATACATAGGTAAAGTAATAAATTGTGTGTGCATATGAAACTAAGTCCTTTGTTGCATATCACATTGTTGATGGAAAGAGTTGAATTATTCATCTATGGTTCACTAGTATTAGTACTTGAACGAGGATCTATATCATAATTAATTAGGGTCCTCACCTGTGTTATATTTTCGTCTGTTTGAATATTTGCTTCAGAATTTATGGTCATAAATTCATCAATTAAACTCAGGTTTTTTATGTGTTTTGGCTTTGCCTCCGTTTGA
Source organism: Galerucella tenella (assembly GCA_910591685.1). NCBI lineage: Eukaryota > Metazoa > Arthropoda > Insecta > Coleoptera > Chrysomelidae > Galerucella > Galerucella tenella. The sequence continues at coordinate 2,987 of CAJUYH010005500.1, read as the reverse complement.
ATATTCACGTTCTCGATCATTTCGAAGGAATCTGCAGAAGCTATTTTTGTTCTTTTGTCGTGAGTTTGTTTTACTACAGTATTCTCAATAAAACTTAGGGTTTTTACTTCCTTTGGTCTTGTATCTTTTTTTTCTTTTCTATTATTTTCATTTTCTCCCACAGCACTAGATATTTTCAGTTTATTAGCCATCTTATTTTCTTCTTTCTTGCGTCCTCTTTCTTGTTTCTCTTTCTCCTTATCATTTTTCTCCATTTGTTTGTCTCCAAATATTTTTTCCAGCCACTATACCTCATTTGAAAACCAGAAGGAGTGATTTGAATTTAAGTTGGCAATTCTGTAGAAGTTTGATTGGTCAGATTCCGCCCAGTTTCACACAACACTTTTCAATATTGACATCAGCTGATAGTTTTCATTTTTGATAGTTCTGACAGATAGATATACTCAATTTGTCATCGCATCCGCTCCTTTATTATTTTCACTTAGTTTCGTTGAAACTGTTCCTTTCAAAACATCAGTAAGCATTTGTATTGAATATCTGCAATTATGGATCCTTCTACTTCGAGTACCAGCTCCTCGCTTAGTCCGAAAAACAATATGAATGGTGAACTTATAGGTCATTTAGGACCGACAAAAATCAAATACATTCACATTATATCTACAATTTCTCGAGCAATTGGTAAGATTATTACTTTTATATTAACATGGTATTGAATGCTCATCTTTTTCCTTATAGGAGTAGTAGGGTCAACGGTTTATTAACTAATAAAGGCATTCCGAGGTAGAGTAACAAAATACAGTGCAGCAAATATTAGTGGAATACCAAGACTTTCGAAAAATTGTGATAAGTGGAAAGAAAATGCTGTTCGAAGAACAAAGATGAGTTTTCTATATTGGATAACATTTTGCAAGCTTTGGAACAAAGTAAATTCAACTGTGTGATCCTTTGATTAAATGTACTATTTGTTTATTATATCCATTTTATTCTTGCATTCAGTTATTTCCTAATTAAAAACAGCTATATTAGAGTAATGCACCTATATGTTCTAATCGATACGAAGCAGGACAAAGTTTTACATGTGACAGAATACCAGTCTGTTTAACATCTGAATAATCTACTAGACAGACGAGAAATCAACTTATAGGCACATTTAATAGATTTGGAACACGACTGTTGACTACTTTTTTGGAACACACTCTTTAGTACTTAATCTGGTAACTTTTAGGGGTGTGAGAAAGGCTTTTCAAATTACTCCTCCTGGTTATTAAATGGACTATAGATGTGATTACAAAGGGCAACCTTTCCACCTGCCTTTTGTTCTTGCCCAAATTAGACAGTCGCTAAGTTGATAGGAAGAATATGTCGTATTATGGTCACTAACAGTTGGACTGATATTTTCCGAACTCTTATTGGAAAGTTCAGATGCGGTGTTGTCTTGTTTTGTTATTTTTTCTTTGACATTATGGGTGATTGGCTCGTCATTACCAGTAGGTTCAAAACATGTTCCCATTTGTTTTAGTTCGATGTGCTCGTTTATTTTTATCGGCATATCAGCTATTTCATTTTCTGTGAATTCTTTCTCATCAGATGCTAATTTCGCTTCAATGATGGAAATTTCTGTGAACTCTTTCTCATCAGATGCTAATTCCACTTGGATGATGGAGTTATTCCAATCTGGTACTATATTACTTTCTGATTGCTTAAACTGTTTATATATTTTATGAAGAATTTGAAAGTTATCGTCAGTATCTTGATTTTCGTAAGTTTGCAATTCCTTTAGTTTGGTTGGTCCGACGATAGTGCAAAAATCTTCGTACTTAATTGAATAGTTGTTATTAAGACTATCATACTGGGGTTGATCCCGTTTTTCTTTTCCCAAGCACTTACTGAAATCAATAGCGCTCGGATTCCATGGTAAGAGACCACATGCTCGAAAACCATTTACGGTCGATTCCTTCAAACTCTCCATTGCTTCCCCTAATATAGGTGCAAAATGTTGTTTATTCAATTGAACTAAGAGATTATGTCTTCTCCACTGTAATACCGCCTGCTTCCAACGTGTTTTCAGTAGCTTAAAACAAGAAACATCCGCGGGTTAGTAGATAGAACTATAGGGATTCTGGCTCACTGCTTCAAAAATCTCCGCTTGGTGGCGCTGAGAGTGGCGGCGCGCGCGTTGTAATTTTAGGCCACCATTTTTAGTCCTGTTGTATATTTAAAAATCCGAAAAAAACTTCAGTGAGATTCGATCCCACAACCTTCGCGTCTATAGCAAGGCATTCAACACATGCTGCCATGAGCTCTCATGCATATTATTTGCGAAGAAAGGTATTGCTGCAATGTGAATAGCGCGCGCACCGTACGCTTCTTACTGTAAAATGTGACGTAGTCGAGAAAGATCCGTTAGTATGATAAGGCGGCGCGGCCAGATTAAAATAACATCGTGCCACCGGAGTGCTCTTTTGTAATATGTCTTCAGAAGAGTACAGTCATCGTTTTGAGGAGTTCATTAAGAATATTGGTGAATTAAATAAAGACATTGCTTTTTACGAAGATAAAAGTGAGGTTATAAATCAACTGAAAAATCTTAGTTTATCTGATAAGGAAGGACAGACGTGGAGAAGTCTTCGCTGGGTGCCTGAAGAGGTCCATCAGTTAGCCCGTAGACTGCCGCAAACTACTTATCCGTTAAGTCGTATTCAACCTACACCATGTTCAACAGAACAGAAAAGGATATAGAAAATGAAATTAATAACGTTTCCGCCATGTCATGTGTAATATAAGTGGCTGTATTTGTTTTAATTTTAAAAATTGTAAAACGAAAATTCCAATCTTCATGTAATATAAAAGTTGATGAATATACAGAGTGTTTCAATAAAACCCATGTTTTTTAAAAAAACTTTATGTAATGTATGTATCCTACTATGGATACTTGGTGCCTTAGAAGTGTGGAAGGGCCTCTGACTAGGTGGTGTTGCTGGTCACTT
>CAJUYH010005499.1:0-23050 GCA_910591685.1 Galerucella tenella | reverse complement strand
AATTATATAGGAATATTTATTAATTTCGTTCGAAATATCTTCAAATAATAATATTTCAACTAAAATATTCGGCCTGCTCTACATTTTGTTTTAATATATCTATTATTTACTACCTTTCTTCAGTTTATTGTAAATGAAAACAGGCGAGCGGAAAATTACGCTCTAGAGCGTAAATAATGCGAATTATGACAGATCGCGGAAAACATCAACTTTGCGGTTAGATTTGTGTGTGCAAAAGTCTACTTTGGATAGTGATCGTAGGAAAATGAGTTATGCGCATGGGGGCGGGCTCGCCATCATGTTTGGCGCTTGCAGTATCACTCATAGACCGGTTTCGACGTATTTGCGCGGTTTGCGCCTCATAAGGTAGATTTCATCCGTCCAGAATGCTGCCAGAGAATGTTAATAACGATTTCTCCAGTACATAATCATGCTGTCAGAGCTCTCAGAGTAAAATGACCCATGTATTTATGCAAATTAAATATTTTTAATTATCTTAAATGCACTTGAAAAACCAGATTACAATAGAAAACCATTATAATTAAAATCTTATCGGCAGATCTCAAAAAGTAGTTTGAAATTGTCAAACTAAAGATTTATAGAATATTTTATTCTATTCTATTTTATATTAGTTGAACAGGAAAAATACTAACCGAAAAAAATAGTGAACTGGACTCTCAACTTTATTCATCAACTACTATTTTTGTTTTACTAGATTTGGCATCAAGTGAAGATAATCTCGTTTTAAATATGTTGGCGACAACCAAAATATAAACAACGTTTGTCTATCTTTAATACGTCATTGGTTTGAATCCAAAGATCTTAGCGTTAGTAAATTACAACGTTAACTGATTGAAATCGTAAAAAAGTGGCGCAAACCGTATGTCTAGCTCGAGACATAACATTTGTAATTAGTATTATAATATCAATCTTTTTTCCTACATTTATATGTGTATTTTTTCATACACATCAGAGAGATCGTATTATTTGGTCCACCCCGTTCATAAACGGAAAAGCTCTTTCAACAAACCGGAACTTGTTATCTGCAATTATATAATGCATTAATCTAAATATGACAAAATGTTGGCAAGTTCATTAACCGATCTGTGTGTATTGTGAATATTCACCTAGATTTATTCATAAAAACGCATTTAAAACAAACAAATTATGTATGCTTTATCTTCATGCCACGGTTGTAGGACAGTTCCAAAACACCTTTTCAGTAGCTTTATTCGGGTTTTTGTTTCTGGACAGTCCGTAAACCAATCTGGAATTGCGCAGAAGTAGTTGCGGCCTTTATTCAGTCCTAAGAACTATTTTCGGACCGTTTAAAATTGAACAAAGTTTGAAAAAACCCGAACATCCCGCATTGTCTTTAGAACTGAACTAACCTAACTAAATTGACAATTGAAGATAACTCATCTTCAAAAATTACCTAAAATGTTGCACACACTGCTTCTCATTATATTGAGGGACAGAGTCTTCCACAAAGTTTTCGTTTTTATATTATGATCCTGTAAGACTTCTGGTATTATAAGATTATTGATCACATCAAGAAGAACATCGTATTCACTTGATGATGATGAACTATGTTCAAATATTTCCATAAAATCATTAGCATCCATTTGTTGAATATTGAATTTAAAAAGTAAAAATTCAAAATAAACAACTCACAATAAACAAACCTCTGCGAATTTTCAAAATAGCTCCCACCTTTCTCCTTTGCAAATGATTTGAACTAGCGTAAAAAAAAATCCGAAAATTATCCTAGCTCGAGACTGGCTTAGACAGTTTTCGAACCGTCCAAGAACTGCTCTAAAATAAACCCGAACCCCAAACTGTTAAAACCCGAACAAGCCAATTTCAACTGCGCAAACTCCGGACAGTCTTAGAACAGTAATAGAATGAACCCGAATAAAGCTAGTCAATGTTAGATGCATAGACCGCTTGTTCGGTTGCATAAAGTCATTCTTGTATTTCCTACATGGCTACATACAATAAACTTGAATACGTATCTATTTTGTTTTCCGTGCAATGATTTTTTTACTTCGAAAGAAGCTATTTCTATGATTTAGTAAACTGACAACGGCCAGTTTTTATAGGAATTTCAGCGTCACCGAAAATTTCGCATATCAAATGATAACGAATTACCGCGGATTTTCTTCTTGAAAACCCATTATTCACAATATCACTTCGCAGTAAGCTGTAGGCGACATCTGAATGACGAGATTTAGCTGAGGATATTATCAACGTGGCCTGTGTTTAATAACATACGATATGTTCCAGCGTGAGCTTTGATGCTTCTTGCGAAACTGTCACTTTGAATGTGACGTCATTAATCTAACATTTTACAGCGTATTACGCTTTTGGCGTCAAATTAACTGGAAATGAAACGGCGAAGAGGTATAATAACGGATTATCTCGACTTTTTGTACTAGAAAATGATAGAAGAATGGGGCTGTCGCAAAATGTGAAGTTCAGTTTATTACAGCTGCCACTTGATCTTTTCTTAAGAGAAGCAACAACTTGTTTAGAGAGGATTTTATCATAATTAACACATTTGCATCTACACATTATTTTATTAATTTTTTTTAAAAAGTGTTGAACTTTTACTTTACTTCCACAATTATGAGTTTTCGTTAACGTATTTACAGTTAGTTTTAACTTCTGTTAGCGCTAGATATTTTTCGTGAATTAATAGAATGCTGGAGTCGTACAGACAAATACACACACATATTATACAGTGTGGGAACCACTTATGGAATAAAATTATTTATGTCATTATTTTAGAAAATTATAAAAAATGCCGAGACACGTCAACTTTTGAATTGAGTTGTGCGTTATGTGAACATAACTGTAAATGTACAGGGTGATTCACGCAAGTATGCCATAGTCGGTGTTGTTTTTTTTAATGAAACCCCCTGTATATTTGCATATTTTTGAAATCCTCTTAATGAACCGACTCCAACAAAATAATGTATGGTCAATTATGAATTATACAGGGTGAAATTTTAAAATTAATAATCTATTACACTTGAAATATTGGTACTTTTTTAAATTAGCTAAATATGGATTTATCAAAAATCTAAACTAACTAATTATTAGACGTATTTGTATATTGAACAAAACCTGCTACGCCCATGAATTTTATCATAAATACCTAAAAATTGCCTAAAAACGCCATAATTAGACAAAATCGGTAAATAATGTGGATTGTTTTAAATCGGTAAATAATGTAGATTGTTTTCTATTCTGTCAGTTGTTGAGTGTTGACAGTTAATACTGAAAAAGTAAAATCTTTGTCAAACACTCTTTTCTTGTCGACATAACAATGAAATATTTAACTGAGACTCACCGAATTGAGATTTTAATGATAATCGGGTACGGGGATAACTGCAGAAGTCAAGTTGAAGTAGCAAATTATTTAATCACAGGTATCCCGAATTGCCTAATATTTCACAATAACTGTGTCTAAAATTCATGCACAATTCAAAGAACTTGGACATGTCAAAAAATTGAAAAGAAAACCACACTTCGTTGAAGATGATGTGAAAGTGGATATTTTGTTAAGTGTCGAAGAGAATCCAACTTCTACACGTCAAATTGCCCGAGAAAATAATTTTAGTCATAGAACTGTTCTAAGATGTCTTCATAAAGAAAAACGTCATCCCTAGAAATTAACTTTTGTGCAGGAGTTAACAGAAGACCATCCAGATCGTAGAATGGATTTCTGCGAAAGATTGATGAATAAGCTCAACAGAAATGAGATAGCTCTTGGTACCATTCTTTTTTCTGACGAATCAACATTCACATTGAATGGAGAGGTAAACCGACAGAACTGTAGATATTGGTCAGCAGAGAATCCTAATTGGATGCGTGAGACACATACTCAGTACCCTCAAAAGGTGAACGTTTGGGCCGGTATCATAGGCGACCATATTATTGGTCCTATATTTATAGATGGAAATTTGACAGCTGAAAAATATTTAAATATGCTTAAAAATGAAGTTATTCCTGCGCTGGCAAACTTATATCCCAACGCAATAGATCCTAGCTTACCGAATGAAAATGTTTGGTTCCAGCAAGACGGGGCAACACCCCATTATGCTTTAACGGTAAGAACTTATTTAGATGAAATCATCCCCAATAAATGGATTGGACGAAGAGGTACTATTGAGTGGCCAGCCAGATCGCCAGACCTTACGCCGTTAGATTTTTTCTGTGGGGTTATCTCAAGTACAAAGTATATGCAACACAACCAACTAGCTTTGTAGACCTCAAAGACAGGATAACTACAGAAATACCGAATATTTCACCTCAAACTTTGAACAAAGTTAAGGAGGAAGTTCTATAGGAGACTGTGTTATTGCTAAAAACTCGGTGGAGAAAATTTTGAGCATTTATTTTAATGTATTAAAATCAAATACATCAGGTATTTTATGTAGGTATGTGTTTAATAACTGCAAAAATAAAAATTTTCACCCTGTATAATTCATAATTGACCATACATTATTTAGTTTGTTGGAATCGGTTCATTAAGAGGATTTCAAAAATATGCAAATATACAGGGTGTTTCATTAAAAAAAAAGGTAGAACGTGTCGCGGGACACACGGTAGGAACTTTAGTTCCTTTTAAGCAAAAATTATGTGATACATCTGACGTTATAGATAAACGATTTGCATATTATTTGGTGGTTGAGTAGTAAGCATACCAGACTCACGCAGTAGACCCGGGTTGAATTCCCCCTGAGGAAGATTTTTTTTATTGTTAATTTTATTTTTAAATAATTCATGAGGGAGTCCGACTGGCAACATCTACTAATAACAGCATCGTATATTTAAAAAATGAAACCGTAGCATTATACAAATTGGACATTCAAGAACTGTACGTTTACCACAGAATTAGTGGAAACATAAAATTGAATTGTAAAATGTTTAATTTGAAGTTATATTACAGTTTATAGCAATTTTTATTTTCTAGATTTTTTCTTAAGTGGGTCGTAGAAAAAATATGCTGTTCGACTCGTGTGGATTGTCCATATCGCACTTAAACGATTGAGCACTTCGCCTACGGGGTCGTGCTCAAACTTCGTCCTCGTGCGATATGGCCATCATATCCACACTAGTTGCACAAACTACAATTTTTTTCAAAATATGCCCTTTTACATTTAAAAACAACCTGCCAAATGTCAAATCAATTTATCTATCCATTTTAAAGTTATCGAATCAAAACATTCAAGTTTTCAAAATTTCAACACCCTGTATTTCGAAAAGTAGCCAGACCCCTTAATCGCGCAAAAAAAATTATGGAAATAATAGTAAAAATTTATCCGAACAAATTCAAGTAGATCACTGGCACTGCGAATACCAGCTTTGCATAGAATTTCAATATAGCATCGGTGGTTCAGTGGTTAGAATGCTCGCATTGCACGCGGGCGGCCCGGGTTCGAATCCGGGCAGGAGCATATTTATTATTATGAATCGCTGCTTCGTAAACGAGAGAGAGACTAAGGAGGCACAAGCACACAAAAGCAAGGCACATAACGAAGCAATGTAACATAACGCAGCGTAACGTAACGCGTAACGGTCAGATCTTTTGCGTCGCGACCACTGGTCGCTCAAACATAACCTGGCGTAAAGAACTAAAGTTCCAACAACACCGACTATGGCATACTTGCGTGAATCACCCTGTACATTTACATTTATGTTCACATAACGCACAACTCAATTCAAAAGTTGACGTGTCTCGGCATTTTTTTTTATTTTCTAAAATAATGACATAAAGAATTTTATTCCATAAGTGGTTTTCACACTGTATATAATAACAAAATGATCTTAACATCAATAGTAACTATACTTTGGCAAGTTTATCTGAAGCCGTGAAAGGAATGCAGTCGAAAACATTCGATATTGCCACGTTTAACTATGAAACAGCTAAAGTGCTAAGCATGTAGTGATAATAATTAGAAAAGGGACTTTTTGTAACAATATTAACAATATGATATTGATTTATCCAGTGGCGTTGGTATTGTCAGTGACCTTTGTACTTTCAATTTCACTTGGTAAAACAGGTACCGTACGCCATTTGTACGTTTATGGCAGATATGCGCCATGTTTCTTCGCCTCTTACCGATGCCCCGTAGCTTCAGATAAACTTGCCAAACTATAGTTGTAATCTGTTTATATTTTCTTCTAGCAGCATCAAAAGCATCTAGTTTTGGTCCTAGTTCAACATATTATGTCGTTACTGAACCTATTCTCGCGAATCTATCAGGCTGTTCATGCCAAGTATTTGACCCGTCTCTATACTAGGTCTCACCCCGGGCAAACTTCAGTCCGCTTGGGTCTTGCCAGTCCTTTTTGGGAGGTATCTCTACCACATGTTTAGTGCCGGTGAGAAGTGTTGTGGCCAGATAATCTGTTTTCACTGCTCAGGAGTGTATATCTCGATGGATTCAAACCAAACATATAACGAACTGGAAATATTAAGCATGAACAGAGGTCAAATGAAGAAAGTGACAGGAGTACGTCTATTTGTCCGTCCTTATTCAACCACCCGGTACATTATAGAGTACTTGTAAACTAGTATAATATCTAGATACTGTAGAATGAATAAGAGATTGAATTTTTTGAACGTCACTGTCACTGACACATCAAACCGTCACTACATTTTGTAAATTAAAATTCTCAGTATTTCATTATGAATTCAATGACCAAAGATAAAGTTGATGTAATCATGAGGGTGTGCGAAACGTTGGTCGAACAAAATAATTTAAAAGTAGCCGTTCCGGAAACTACCAAAGGAAGATTTTCTGGTATAACGGGTTTTATAACTAGCACTGTATTGGGTTCTAGCAGCTCAAATTCCACCACAAAGTCCGTTGAAACAGTGATCAGAAATGATTTAACGCAGAGTCAAAAGGATCAGCTGGCGCAAATTGTGGAAAAATCACTTGAAGGTATTGAAGTTAACGATGCAATTTCTGTTTTGACAACCGTATCGCAAAGATTAGATCTAAGATCTGCCATTGTTAAGGATATTACTAATTATCTTACAACTCAGCTGAATTTCAAAATAATGTAGGTAATAAATTACAATTTTGATATACAATTAGTGTTTATTTCACCTACTGGCAATATTTCCGTCTAGACACCATGTTGATGGGAAAAATTATCAACATCGCCTTCACTTTTGATCGTCTTCAATATCCTTTCTTCGGTTTTGGCTAAGTTGTAAAAAGCCAATCCGAAGCTTGTTGACTTATTTGCTTGTCAAACTTGTATACCCACCACCAGTTACAATGGGTTTTTGGCACAATTTCTTGAAGTTGAGTTGCTTCATACCTCTTCCTTGATTTTTCTGGCAGCAGCGACAGACAAGCGATATTCGCTGATTCTTTCTTAAACTGAATCTTTGTTCCATTACCTATGTTATCTACCTACTTCCATTCCAGGAGCTTCGTGCCTTCTATATAGGCCACCAGTTTACTAACTTTGCGCCCATCCTGTGCAGATGCTTCCTCAGGGTACAGTGTCCAGTCGGTAACTGCCTTCAAATTTCTCTTGTCCAGTTTCAACAACCTGAACGAGAATCCCTTGTCTAACTTATTCAGTAAGCTCTTAGTATGAAGGTGTCCTTGTGTCATCCTTCATTTGAGCTGGTGTTCCTCAAATAGCCAGTTCCCGACTTCCCCTCTTATGTAGGTAATCCTTTGTGATTCCTCAAAAAGGTTCCGGACCTGTGAAGGCTCCTTTAGAAGCTACTTTAGCTAGCTGGTCTGCCATTTCATTCCCTGCAATCCCCTCATGCGTTGGCACCAATATTAGAGACACTTTGTTGTCTCTTGCCAGCATGTTAGGGATTCTTTACAGTTTTTTACCAGTTTAGACCTAGTCAGATTACTGATAGCTTTAAGCAGAGCCTGGGTGTCAGTGAATATTTTAATTTTCTGTCCGGTATATCCTCTTCTGATGTTTTCATCAATGCAGGCTATAGCGGCAATCGTCTCTGTTGTGTATCGACCAAGGGGCTAAGGGACAGTTTCTTCCTAGGTCCTAGTAGAATAGGCGAGTAGCCACCTCATTAAATCTAATCTACATCACTTATAGTTCCAATAACTATATTCTGCAATAAATACCTTTTGTTACAAATATTTACGTGTACCTTTTCATTTTTCTCAATAAACAAATTTCTATTCTTCGGTCGTATTAAATAAATCAACTTCCATCGTACGTGACGTGATTAATATAACAAAACGTTCGCGCAAAAGGCGACATCTATCGAATCGATTATTCTACGATTGTAGAACGAGTTGCAGTCATAAATTTATATATTATGCATAAGTCTGGCTCGAATCGTCTAAACCTACATGAACCAAAACTTCTATTTTCGTAGTTTATAAAAAATGTTTGTGTCATGTTTGAACTTCAACCGAATCGGAATATTTTATTATTTAGAAGTATCGGTAAAAAATGGAGACCGAAACTGCCACGAACAACTTTTAGATAAAGTTTGGGTAGAATATTTAATTGAAAAGGAGAGCTTATTGAACCCAATTAATAGGTCTGTTCGTAGAGCTGACACAAACGGTTGGAAACTGGACGCATATGAAGAGTCTTTTTTGTGAACTGTTTTTATTCACTGCGCATGAGTCGTCCAGTTTCCAACCGTTTGTGACTGATCTACCAACAAACCTATTATTAATTATCTCATATATTTGGTTGTACACCCACAATTCTAGAAAAATCAATTTTAAAGATTATTGTCAAATAATCACATAAACTTTTTAAACATATTTATTCACTCAGCACACCGCCCCTGGTGGGTTTTAACTCCCGCAAGAGCAAAGTTTGTGGTGATGTACATCATGCGGAAACTTTTGCGAAAATACATTCTTCAATTTCCTATTTTTCTTTGAGATACTTCTCGTGTGACGTGCATGCACATTTGTCTGGCTTATAAAAAGTTTTTAGTTTTCGTTTTTTTGTTAAAAATATAAGAATACCCACGGGATAAAACTTGAGACATTACTTACGGAATTATAATTTTTCTATTGAAGGTTTCTTTTACTTATTTTACATCTTTTATTTGGTACGAAAAAAAATGCGTTATAATTGGTACGAAGAGCTACAGTTGGTGAAAACTATAATATCTAAACACCACAAAATTCTGAAGGTGTTAAAAATAATACACAGCACGTCTTAATTTGCCCAAATTGATTTCCATTTGTTTCCATACCATGATAAAATCGAGCCTCAAATGAGTTTCGAACATTTTGTAACATTTCTGGGATTATTTGTCCATATTCTTGAATAATTCGCTGACGTAAATCATCTATAGATGCTGGCTGAGTGCCATAAGGTTAAGTTTTCAGATATCCCCATAAAAATAAGTCTAGGAGGGTTGAATTGGGTGACCCATGTGACCATTCCAACATTGGGCCTCGTCTACCTATCCACCGAGCAGGAAATGATTCATGTCTTGACATCGAAAGCAAAATGTGGCTTGTTGAAATACTAGCAAAGTTTTTGACACGGTATCATCATTCAAGTTTTTAGTATTCCTGCAAATTTAATGTTATGTTGAAATAAAACATTTTTCCTTAATAATAACAAATCCTACGGTCTCTCCACCACTGTCTGTGACTTCTTCGATTTCTTGAAGATCTAAAAGCATAAACTAATGGACAAAAGGAAACGTTTCATTATTCACGAACTCACAAATAAAACATTTGGGCGATTAGGGTGTAATTTTTTTTTAGCTAAGCACTGTCGTTCGCGTCAACGACCCGCTTTGTTTAGTTTTTTTTGCCTGATTCGAGACATTCGAAAAATATTAGATAGATGTTTTTGAGAATGTCTATTCTGTTGTTTGTTCATTTAGAAACCAAAATATTAATCAACATGATTTTAAGCCAACCTGACTCCTTCATCCCGATAGACTGTTATAAAATGTTTCGAAACATTTTTCTTCCAAGGGAACCAGCAAATTAATAAGAAGTAACTTTCAAATGTCATAATAGCAGTTGCGTCAAGTATTTTTGATAAATAGGTAGTTAAGTCTGCAACTCATACAGAGTTAGTTTTAAATATGGTACAGATTATTTTTCGTGTAATGCATATGATTTCGGAGTTTAACTACATTTATATTATCTTCGCCCTGAGTTAAAATAATACATTCAGATGTTTTTTATATTTGCTACAATAACAACTTTGACGTTTCAAGTTTCAATAGTTTGCTATTGTTGGTGTTTATTGAAATTCAAATTGATCGTGTATCAGAAAAGGAACGAATTGAGATTTTAATGTTGGAGAAGTAGAAGTCAGCAAAAAATAGAATTTTTAATAATTCACATCCTAACCGATATTCCATAATAATACATCTACTACTACTGTCTGTGAATTATTAAAAAAGTTCAACGAAAGTGGTTCAGTGAAAAATTTATTGAAATCAGCATCAACTGAAAGAAATTTTTTTTATTTTTATTTTCAGTCGCATCAACATCTAGGGTTATTAGCGACAATATAATTATTCTAGATTACAATTTGGATAAAATATTTATGTCTTTGAGATAGGTTATTAAATTTTGGACATTACAATTTACACCGAGTACTACATCTAATTTATTGCTAATATTATATTTTATCCTTGCTTGATTGAAAATTGGGCATTCTACTAGGATGTGTTTTACATTTAATTGGCAAATACATAGTTCACACTGTGGAGGTTCAGTTTTTTTGATAATATAACTATGAGTGATGTTGGTATGGCCTAATCGGAGTCTTGATAATATTACTTGTGATGCTCTATCAAGATTTGTATAGGGCCAAGGTTTTACTGTTGTTTTAACATTGCGTAATTTTGATTGTGATACATGCCACTCATTTTGCCACAATTGTTGCACGTACACTTTTATGTCCTGTAGCACTGAATTTTGTACTTCACTCGCGGTTTCACTGGTAGTGAAACTGAAAGAAATCTTTAGATGTTTGTGTTCTGTTAGAAGACGATACAATTAAAAACAATTCACAAACGCACCACGAGAAGCGTTTACCCCGTTGTCTGACTGATAACTACACTGTCAGTTTTCGATATATTATGAACGTACTCGATATGTCATCAGTCATTTTTGGTTTTTTGGTTGAGCGCGAATTTTAAACTAATGGCCATGCTAATGGCATTTCAATTCAAATAATATCACAGAATACACCAGCCAAACAAGAAGCGAAAGCCGGCGTAAATCTTTTGATCTTTTGGGGGCAAAATTTCGTGACCTTCAAACTGACGTTGACAGATAACGGATCAAGTTACACTGAGAAAATTGTTCAAAAAATGTAAGTTAAATGTTAACTACACGCAAAAAAGTGAGACCAAAGAATCTCAAATACATAATAATTGTTTATTTATATGACTTGTTTCGACAAAGTTTTAATTGTTAAACTCAATTTATGAATTGTTAATTATTGTTAATTAATATGAAAAGTTAATTTAACAGCTCAACAAATCTTGTGAAAAATATATAAATATAAGTTTTAGCTTCTGTTTTTGGAGTACCATTCATTATTAAAAATAATTAGCTATTGTTTAACCAAATGATTCTTATTTTCTATATTGTTATCGAAATTATATGTGTAAGTATGTTTTTATGTAGCACTATATGTAGGATAGGGTGAGTCTGAAAACAATACAATAATAATAGATTATATATTTATAATATCAGTTTACAATAGATAGAATTTCAGTAAATGATGATAAAAAATTACAAGTATGGTGCTTGAATATAAAATTTTTATTATTTATAAATTTAAAAGTTACACTTCACCAGATTCTGAATTTAATTTTACACCCAGAGAAAATGAACTGATGTCTGTGACAACGAAGTTATAAAAAATAAGCGACAGTAAACTTTTCTCCACAGATATTGAAGTTTGGTTGTGTTTTTGAATTATTCATCCATCACTTGAATGACAGCCACGAATTGCGAAGTTTTTGGTGCCATTACTAATAAATGTAATTTTGTATACAAATTTTATCGTTCAAAACACAAAAAAAACATGTTAATAATCAAAAAGCTTGCAACAAAGAAAATTCTTTGGTAAACAATGAAATCACATGTCATTGACAGATAACGGGCTTAAAATGACAACTGTCAGACATGCGCACTTAGAAAATGAATTGTGAAATAGCACAAGCTTCGCTTCTTCTTGGGATGGTGTATTCTGTGATAATATCATCTTGATGGGCGATTTCAAGCAGCAAATATGCACAAGTTTTTGAATTTGTCCATTATTGACCTAGGTTAATAATACAGAATTATTAACCACTAATAGATAAATTCAACTTCTCAGTTGGCTAGAGGAAGCTGTCAACTTCCCAGCTAGTAGTGGAAAAACACATTTCAAATTTCATTCATAATTACTTCTTTTCATCCACTTAATTCAAATTTTCAATACGTGATGACGTCTATTCGTCGATACATTTTAAACGTATGGTCAAACTGTATACAACTTCCAATTCCCCCGCTACATAAAAGTGAACGAACCCTCAAAATTAAA
The DNA here is from genome assembly GCA_910591685.1 of Galerucella tenella. Lineage (NCBI taxonomy): Eukaryota > Metazoa > Arthropoda > Insecta > Coleoptera > Chrysomelidae > Galerucella > Galerucella tenella. The sequence goes on along the minus strand of CAJUYH010005499.1, from coordinate 10,495 downwards.
TATACCTATTGGTTTCCAGTTAATTAGCCACCAATTACTTTAAACACAAAACGAGTAGTTGAAAACTTGAAATTACAATTAATTTCGCTTATAAATGCGGCTTGTCGACTAATGGACTGGAACGGTAACTGAGGCAATCGAGTTACAATGTTGAGAAGGAGTTCGAAAAGGACTTTAAAGAGACCATTGGCTATTCAGGTAGCGTACGTCTAAGTGATAAAGTATTAATTGGTTATCGAGTATCGGAACGACACGTTCCACCGGTTTCGGATAGAAACAATCAATTTGTTGGAAATTAACAGTTAACCAAATTTAGAACAGATTGAAAAGAAACAGAAGTGCTCGAACTATTAGATTATTAGTTTCGAATCATTTTTGGTTTATAAATAAAATCGGAATCCAAGTCCAGTCTAAGCAAATAAAGTCAGCAATCAAAATTAAATTCTAGATAAACCTCTTTGTTAAATTCTTCTTTAATTTTAATGAAAGTCGAAAAAGTCTCATTTACCTGCCATTACTTTCCAAAGCAAAACAAAATAAAACGGACGCACACGAATTCCCTTCAGGATAACCACTCTACCTGTGTTAAGGGTACGTCAAGCTGTCACTCGAGTTCCCGTCAGGGTGAAAACTGACCTGTTTGAAAGATGTTTATTTGGGCAGGGATGAGTTGCACGCATCGGTCATTTTCTACCTGAATACGAGTAAGAACACCAAAAATAGGAGCCGAATTGCGCGCAACAAGATAAACACGAAATTAAGGAGATTAAGGAAATATAAAATAAATTAATTGGTAAAGGTATCCGTACATTTATTTCAGGAATAATAAGACACCTAACCTAATCTAACCCATCCCCGCCAGGGTAAACTATTAGGGCAGTCCCGATAACAGAACAGATTAAATAAACTGGACGGCAATTCGAGTGCAAGTGTCGGGAACCTAAAGGGAATTCGTGTGCACCGAATAAAACTTCTTCTAGATATCGCAGAAAAATAATTATTCTATATAACGCTTTATAAAGTTTTGAAAAAGATTTTCGAAAGACACTGACCGTTCAACTGAAAAGCAACAACTACTTCATGGGCTATAGGCACCGACGGATATTATAGAGTACACGCATATTTCATATTTTGCTTGGATATTAATTTATAATAGTAAATATGATATCAAAAATTACTATTAATAGGAAATAAACCAGTTTCCATTGGATATTAAGCCCAAATTTTGAAATAAAATTCAAATTTCAATGCACTTTCCGACCACAACCCGAGGATTGCCGAACGCTACCGATGATACGTGTGATGTCATATCTCGTGTGTTAATTTATGTCAATATGGCCGGTATTGCATATAGTTATGTGTAGTTGTCTGTTTATATTATATTTTAAACAACTATTAATTGCTTCATCGACGTAAAAATATCATTTATATGGCTAGCGAAGGTTTTGTAAGAGCACAAACTGATAACTTGCCCAAAGTAGACTCATTTATGCTGCTTGAATTTATGAAGTCAAACAGCTGCTTTAATGCAGAGGAAATAAGAGGAGTTAAAGCATTATCGTAAGTACGATTTAAACTATGTTTTATTTATATAATATACCAACCATATTTCGATGTGTGGTCGTAAGAAAATGATGATTTTATGGTTGATTCCTAGACATATAGGTACATAACCTCAAACTATTTAAGAATAAAAGTTACCAGCATAGAAGTAGGTACTTACATTAAAATGGTCTTCACAAACAAAAGTAATGCCCTTCTCTTAATTGTATTTTTGCTTGCGCCACCAGGTAAAGTAACAAATATGTTGTCAGGAGTTTTAATAGACGTTGATTTACACACTGGAACAATGCAATACTTGGAATACAAAGTTTTTTTTCGGCTTTATCCATTTTTTAAGCTTCCAGAAACAAATTAGGTCACAAGAACTCAGAGCGTGGTACACGAATAAGAACGTAAATAAATGACGTCAGTCAGTGTTTTTGGAAAATATTTTTCAAAACTTTATAAAGCGTTAGAATAATTATTATTCTGCGATATCTATTAGTAACGCGCTTTATTAAATACGATAATATTACAGGAAACTGTGATAATACTTTGAAACTTCTTCTTTTTATCACGGTGAGTATACAGTGTATACAGCTCATACCAACAAACTACGTAGTTCCAAAATATACTTATATATCATCTAATGTGTTGATTTCCGCTATAATAAAGAAAACTACGATAGAGCATATAATATATCAAAAAACTTATTAATGACTCTAAGTAGTATCAACGATACACATAGAGATTTTCGGACGTTTCGATAAATATATCAAGCCACTTAGTGGTTGGGTAAAGTGTAAAAAAGATCGTAAATATCATAAAGTTTATTAGTTGTGAAAGAATTATAAGGCAAAGACCACGTTTAATTTCTTTTGTTTACGTGAAATATGTCTTATGTTCGTGAGATTTCTGGCGACGTTTATGGTAGGGGCAGATTAATTATTTTTCTTATGGAAAAAATACTTGTTCTATAACAATGGAAATATATCAAATTTATCCGTTCTGAGTCTATTCATGTTTTTTTAATAGGGTAGGATAGTTTCTTGACCTTAAATACAGTATTTTTAGTACAAACATTCAGGTACATAAAGTAATAATTATTATATAAAATACAATTTCTGAGTATAATTAAAATAAACATTAAAACACAACTAGGACAAAATATTTACTGACAACAGGTCGTTAAATAGAAACAATGAAAGTAGGAAAAACTAAATACGCTTATCAAGAGTTGTTGCAAAAAGTAATAAAGTTTGTTCAAGAACCGTTCTAGATATCGTTCGCGCAAGTGCTGTGTTTCTTTCGCGATCCAAATGTGTATAGTATCGTTCTTGTAACTCCTTGGGACTGTAAACAAACTGTACCTTCTGGAAGGGGCGATCAAGTTGATGTGTCCATCCCAAGTTCGAGTTTGTGCAGTATACAGTACGATTGAAACGATTCCAAAACGATTTATAAATGCCATGTACACTATAAAAACACTGATGCAACAGAAAAAGTTTCAATTGGTTGCTGAACACACGTTATTTAACTTTCCAACGACATTTTCTTTACAATAAATTTAATTCCTATCGATTATTTTGCAATAGGCAAGCAGATTATTGATCTCGACTGGTATAAGAGGTAGCATGTCAAGTATTATATTAATATTAAAATTCACGTGGAATACCATCAGATAAATATTGAGATGAATACTCTTCGGAGACTCATACGTATTTAGATACCAGGAAGCGGAGAGGAAGTATTTAGAGCTTCTTAAACAGATTCTGGCACTGGTCGCCATATTGAATATTTGCCCAGCCATTTCTTGTAATAAAAAAAACTTTTGGAGCATTTTCTGCTCCACCACACAGAATAACACCATAGTTAAGAAGACTATGAGCGAATGCAAAATACATTACTCGTAGAATATTATGACTTAAATAATTTCTAATCTGATTTAAAGCAAATATTTGCGATGAGATCTTTGAGCATAAGCAATCTATATGAAACGCCCAAGTTAACCTTGAATATAAAGTTCCTCCTATCAGTTTTACTGGTTGAATGTAAACCAAATGTTCTGGGCTTTTATTTCATTAAACTTGATTTTATTAGTGTTAAACCAAGATTTTACACTCGACATGCAAACTTTTGCCAAGCTCTCCACATCTTTAACCAAGAGCAAACAGAACACAATGAGCTTCTACCAGGGAACTTGGTAAATCGTTTACGTATATAACAAATAATAATAGTCCTAATACAGATCCTTGAGGAACACTTCTAGACACCAGAGTGAATTTTCATTCAACGTTATTGAAACTTACTTATTGAGACCTGCCAGTTAGACACGAACTAAATAATATTACCCCTAACACCGTACTATTCTAATTTATCTATAATATATTTAATGTGAACACAGTCAAAGCTTTGATGAGATCACACATCGTTGCAAAGGTATCATAAATATCATCAAAGCCTTGAACCACGCTTTGAACAATATTGACGACTGCCTTAATTATAGATATATTCTTCCGAAAACCATGAGAGGGCGAAGGCAATAATGTTTTTTTGTTAGCAATAACTCAATGCACCTACTGCAATAGCATTCTGGCACCTCTTCGTGGTCCTCGATTTCCTATGAGTTATTTTAGGATTGTACCGCTGACCTAGTATAGATTAAAACATTTCTGGTAGCGTACACTTCGTCAAATATAAGGGTTAATTTTCAACTACTTCTTATAGAATTGACCATTATTTCTGTCATAAGAAAATAAATCGTTTAAAAAAATAATTTTAAACGAAGCTCTCAATTTCGGAGACTTCTTAACCAACAAAAATTGTAGATATTCATTTTTGGTATATTCACAATGCTCTGTAAAAAGTATTTGATAACGTTTTTTATGAATAATGGATCCAATCTCAAAAAATTCAATACAGCTTTTCATGACCAGTTGATATCATAATCAACTGTCAGACATTCACGTGTATCTGGAGTGACATGCATCAAATTTTTTTCTACTCGGTCAGCCTCGGGTGCGAGGTATTTTTTATATTCAGTTTTTTTGATGATATATGAGTTTTTAGAGAAAGTGTTTAAAAGTAAAATGAATCTTTTCGTTTATAACGTTATCGTTCATGCAGCAAATATGCAAATTTAAATATTATGTAAAATAGGGTAATTATTTCCAAAAAAATATATTTGAGAATTTCACGACTAAACAATAACGAAATCTTGAATGAAAATCATAAGTACCTCGTAAATTAATAGCGGAAAATTGAGTTTTATATGTTTTATCTTTAAAACAAAATAAAAGTTAATTATCTATAATAATTTACAGCAATTAAAGCGCCCATATCCTGTGTACCTAATCAATTTTAAGATAGTTTGGGAATGCCTATACCCCATTTAAAAACCAGGAGGAGTGATTTGAATTTAAGTTGGTAATTCTGTAGACCTCTGATTGATCAGATTCCGCCCAGTTTCACACAACACTTTTTAATATTGACATCAGCTGATAGTTTTCATTTTTGATAGTTCTGACAGATATAGATACTTAATTTGTCATCGTATCCGCTCTTGTTATTTTAGTTTCGTTGGAGCTGTTCATTTAAAAACTTTAGTAAGCATTTGTATCAAATATCTGCCTATCCTCGCTCAGTCCGGTGAAACAATTTGAATGGTGAATTTATAGGTAATTTAGGACCGTCAAAAATGAAATACATTCATAATATACAATTTCTCAAGCAATTGGTAAAATTCAATAACTATTAAAGGAATTCCAAGGTAGAGGAACAAAATACAGTGCAGCAAATATTAGTGGAGTACCAAGACTTTTGAAAAATTGTGATAAGTGAATTAAAAATGCTGTTCGAAGAACAAAAATGGGATCTATATTGGATAAAATTTTGCAAGCTTTGAAACAAATTAAATTCAACTGTAATCATTTGGATAAATGTACTATTTTTTGTTCATTATATGCATTGTATTTTTACATATTTGGGAATATTTCGTCAAAAGTCTATGGAGGTTATAAGCTATCGAAGGTTTAAAAAAGATATAAAAGAATGGGTTTTGTGAAAGTATAGTGAAAATTGGGAAATAATGTTAAAAACTAACTTATTGACTTTTTATTGCATTCAGTTATTTGCTAATTAAAAACAGCTATATTAGAGTAATGTGAATGTTTTAATCTATACGAAACAGGACAAAGTTTTACATGTGACAGAATACCCGTCTGTTTAACATCTAAATAATCTACTAGACAGACGAGAAATCAACTTATGACTAGGCGTGGCCGATTTCTTCATCAATCAAGGCATATTTAGTTACTATTTAGTTACTAATCTGGTAACTTTTAGTGGTGTGAGTAAGGCTTTTCAAATTACTCCTCCTGGTTATTAAATAGACTTTAGAGAAACTTGATGAACTAGGCAAGAGCAGCATCATCACCATTTATTTTATTGAGCGATATTTCACCAACTGCTATTTTTCCACTGATACAAACAAATCTGTCAGTCACAGCTCATGAAATCAAAAATGTCTATAAGTTTTGCTAATGAGTTGGGTGAGTTCAAGGTTATAGCTCAAAATTTTACCCGTTATTATTATTACTCATAAACAAGGTCAGAGTTTGGTTTGTAATTAGAAGGGACAATCATCAGTACAAGGTAGATATCATTCGTCCAGAAGCTTTAAGAGCATAATTTATGTTCAATTAACTTTATATCTATCTAGAACCATGGAAATCATAATCTTGATAAAAATGTTTCCTTTGTGCTGGAATGGATTATGATACATTAAACTTTCTATAGTTTTCAGAAAGTTTTGAATATAAAAAAAGCAGACAAAAGGAAAATGTTAATCTAATGACAGTCATTATTATGTTGTGTGAAGCCCACTTGCAAATGCAACGTAACAAAATTTCTAAGTTCGTTGACCTGTGCAAATCTCCGTTTTTAGCGACACTAAAACTCTAGAGACTATACTATAACCACTTACATGATAATAAAATGCACAGTTTAAAATTGTAAATTTCGCACATTGTATGTTTTTCTGCTCGACCTATTTTACAAGAGAGAAACAGAAAATCATTGTACGTGATGAGTTCAAACTTCCGTTCGACATTTTATGATGTTTTAAGGAATATAATTTATTAACTACCTGCAATTCATGTAAATATCAACTGAAAAATGAAATACTCACCACTAATTAAATATTAAACTTTAAGTTTTAAACAAGGTTTCGGAATATTAAATATTCACCACCAAGAACGAGTTTGAAGCGACGGGTTTGGAAAAGTTTGGAACAAAACGCCAGAAGTGTCTTTTATCGAACTGAAATTTCAGTAAATTATTAATTTTATATTAAACTTGAGGTTCCTGTTGAAGGATTAAGATCCTGTTAACAGTAAAAGAGTAATTTTAATTTTTTTCCAAGATCTCAAACGGGAAGTTGCTTAGATAAAATAACAGGGCTATTTCTTTGGGGTAGTTGGAAGGGATTTTGCTTTGCAAATAGTGTATAATTGCGTATTTCTAAGTAGTACTTTGCACTGGAGAGAGTAAAGAAATACTTTGTACATTACCTGATAAAAGTGTAGGTATAGTGGACGTAATATTTTTAATGCAGCTATCTAATCGTATATCCCCTTTAATATTGCGGACTATGACGGTATCGTATCGAATTACAGTCGAACAAAGAACCTACAACTTCAAGTTCGCACAATACCTATTACGGCAAGTATACTGGTTATCTGTCCTAAAGCACTGTATAGTTCTTTTCACGATCTAAGAAACTGACCTGACCTGAGATGGGATAATGACATACAATAAATTCATAAAAGTATTAGCCATGACAGGGTCGTATATATTTTTTTGGCGAATAATAAATTATCACCTGAAAACTCTATAAGACTTGTGGGTCATTCTGCACGGTAAATACGAAAAGTTTTATGGTTTTATAGCATCTCGAGCCTAAGTCAAGTCAAGTCAGTTTCTTAGATCGTGAAAATAACTATACATAAACAATGAATAGTAGTAGGTTCATTATAAGCTCCTCCCAGCGATATGCCTGTCTCCCTCGGTCTCCGATGCTACTCTTTCTCGCTATTTTTAAGTTCCAATCGAGCCATACAAAGAGATACCGTGTGTCTTTGTTAGTTTAAAGGTACCAGTGGAGTTCATAGTGTACAGGCTGTAGTTTCTTTGCTGTGAACGGGATATTTATCAAAATAAAATGCTGCAAATGTGTTGTGTGAACGGTAACAGTAAAGATGGGTCACAAGTCACAATAGTATATGAAGTATTAAGAACGGTAAGGGTTGTTTACAGGTCGACAGCAATTTTGCTGGAGACCGGTATTACTCTTAAGGGGCATCTACCAAATTCGACCTTGCACAATTATGCTTTGTATATTTTTTTGTTTCCCTACGTCCTCACGTTTAAGTTCACATAACGAAAATTTTATTAGAAATATGAAAGCTCCGCAACATGTAGGTAGCCAAGCGGTCCAAGCGGATTTTGGTTCACGTACTACTCTATAAGCTTCGGAGACCGCCGAGACCGGCGAGCGTTGTATCAACAATGGAACGGCACGCGACTACCGAAGCAGAGAGACAATGTCAGTCATAGAAGGATAGAAAAGCGAGAGATGGATTTTTATCCGATATTTTAGTGGTAGCAACCGAATTTCAATAAGGAATTGTACGGTCATAAGTAATTTGGGGATTCTGAGATTTTTATATAGTATTCATAAAGATTCAAATTAGACTTCTTATCAATTAGTTTTTCCATTTAATCCATATTTAATTCTTTACAAGGTCTCCAACTTTGCTTAATATGTGTAATTACCTCATGATTCGTATTTTTTTCAACAAAATTTGGTTAGCATTTCAAAGTTTTTATTCGATGAGAACTCAACATTAATCTATATGATATATTTTTTTCTTAATTTTCAATACATCCATTACCTCAAAATTCCTTGCCAAAAATATTTCGATATTTTGTCAAATCGCTGCCGATAGATTCCCCTTAACGTTCGAGATACTTATACCATTTTTCGCGCGATCGTATAGAAATAAATTTCGAATAAAATAATTTAATTTTTTTCGAAATAAACGAAGTGTTAAAAGTGAAATTTATACTTCTCGATCAGTTTAAAATATAATTTGCATTTTGGTGAAATTGTTTTTCTATTTATTACACTTTATATTGTTCTGTTCGGTTCTGTTCATTAAAAAAATATAAATCTTCTTATGTCGGTAAGTAATTTACTTACCGACGTGTTAGACCTAGAAACCAGTAAACACAACCTACCGTCCTGACAATCGATGCTGTAAATAAACAAAAAAGATCGATCGCGCAAAAATATCTTTCTTTAGGTTTCCATTTGGTGGGTTGCTTGCGGGAGTTTTGTCAAATTTTTTTGTTAGTGTAAGATAGAGACCAGAATTTAAAAAAAAACGTATTTTTTCTTGGTAACGGTAAATACCTAAAAGTTGAATTTAATAATATAAAAAATATTCTGGTTTGATTTCCGGAAATTAATAAAAAAAAAGAATAACTACTATTCATTGTTCATGCTTAAGTGAAGCAGCTGCTCTAGAGGGGACTTCCTGGGATTTGATGATGAAAAAAAGAAGATTGTAAAATAATCAAACGTTTGGAGTTGGTAACGGTGGCGTGAGGGATTTTTCTTCAAAGTTCGATTATGTAGGAGATATTCCCTATTGTTTAATAAATTTAAATCTGTGTGAATTATAACTTTAGTAACAGAAATAAATATTTGCATATAAATGAATTCAAATAAAATATTTAAATTGTATTAGATCTCTTACTAATTTATTTTTTTTGTTTCAGGTATGTAAACAATTCGAAGATTGGTGTAAGTAAAGTTGAACCATTTTACTGATATCTTTTACACTGCTCAACAATTTGAAGTGGATAATTAAAACTTTTGCAAATATTCTATTTAAAAACGTTGTCAAAGCGATCACACTGTATGCTGTGTATGTCCATTTATCTATAGACATTTTTAAAAGCAGTTGGAACAAACCTTTTGGCTCAAAACATGTGCTAGAATTATTTATTCGATAATTGTAGTTGACAACAAGTTTTGAATATCTTGGACTGGACTTCCTAAACCAAAAAAATTAAATAATTAATTACAATTTGAACACGTCGGGTGTTCTTTTAAGAAAATTTGTTTACATCTGATGATATTTGTTTATTATTTCAATTAACAACAGTTTACAGTTTATATTTATCGTGCATATTTAAAACTCGTTCAATGAACTTGTTTCCAAAGATAAAACCACCCACAAGCGTACAAAAAAAAATGTTTCGGCAGTATTTGAAAAAAAAAACAATAAAAATTTCATGATATGATGAACATGTACTGGTAGAGGAAAAAAGGTAATTACACATACAACTTATTTGATTATAATTAATATCCTAGTTAAAGCCGTTGAAGAAATTGAAAAGTTATTATGAATAAGCGAACTTTTTCTGCACACTGCAATTACCGCAATCATTTACGTTTTTACCGCAATCATTTACGTTTAAATATATTCATTAGATTTCATGTTGTTGTTTTTCTCTTTTAAAACGTATGTGGAGAGATGAACATTTATAGATGTGTGTGTGTGGTTTGGGAAATATGACCATCGAAGTGGATGTGCCTCGTAAATTTTAAGCGAGATTTACCTTTGGCGGTGTATTTACCTCTACATTTGGAAAAATTTAAAAACAAATATAGGTATAACGGCAATGTTTACCACAACGTGTGGGATTCGATTTAAACAGTTTACTTCAATAAAAAATACATTGGTTTATTTCTTGCATCTGCATTGGCTTTTGCAAACTGGTTTTATTTTGTAACTTTTAACGGACAACATTCATTCATTAAAACATACAGTTAACAAAAGCAAACGTGAGCCCTGGTGGGCGTGTCCATGTCGCTGTAGTTGTA
>CAJUYH010005498.1:0-23052 GCA_910591685.1 Galerucella tenella | reverse complement strand
AATAAATGAAATACTGTTATAATATATACTCGAATCATTCAGTATTCGGATACGATAGAAACTCTCCTTATTATCTACCTATATATCTATAAAGAATTCAAAAAAGTTTGATGCGGGTAGGCATTACAAACAAAGAACTAACAAGCATGTACAATCATTTTATTCATGCTAGTAGGTCAGACTTTACTTCTCATTTTTATTGTTCACAGGATAATTTACGACTATCATGAATAGTTTAATCGTTCGCGCAGTGGCAATTTTTTTTAGAAATACTCCATCAGTATTGCGTTACCATATTGAAAAAGGTAGAACGTGTCGCGGGACACACGGTAGCAATTAAGCAATAATCAAACTTTTTGAATCAATAAATAAATACACATATTAATATAAGAATTTATTTTCTCCACGACTAAATAATAACGCACAAATTATTTTTACATATTTAGCTGCATTTATACACTCTATACACTTTCACTAATTCTGCATTTTGCGCCGAGAGACTAGCTCTGAGACTGAGGAGAGAGCGCGAGAGATCACGCACTCAAGGCACATAACGTAACAACATAACTTAACGGTCAGATCTTTTGCGTCGCGACCCCTCTCGCTCCAACATAACGTAAGGTACTAAAGTTCCAAAAATTAAATTTTCATTTTCGACTTATTTTATGATGAAAATAATCATGTAGTAAATAAAACTAGAGAAAATGTTCTTTGTAAAATTGAAAGTTAGGGTAATGAGTTGTCCGTGAGCCTTGTCACGGTAACGCCGCTCCTCCCGATGGATCTTTTTCACTAGCTATTCATGGGACTTATATGGAGGTAGTCCTAACTTGAAAAATCCCAGCATTTACAGAGAGAAGCTGGACGTCGACTTGTCGGTTTCAACTGACCTCCCTGTGACATCAGATCAAGAGCTAGAGCTCCTTATTAGCCCTCCAACTCCTAGGAGACTAGATGGTTCAGCAAGCTAGTTCGAATATTGAATTGAAAACAAAAATAATCATACACAAAAAAGTAACAACCAACGCGTTTTATTAACAACATTTCCAAAATAAGCGAAAAAAAGCGCTATCCCAATAAAAACCGTTCCTGGAACGTGCACTTCACTGGATTCCATTTCTAGTAGACTATCATATCGTTAGAATGTCATAAAATAAAATATTTTATTTCACATTTTACCAGAGAGGTGATCTACTATGAATGGACCTTAATAAAATTTGACAACAAAGTTTTGTAGTCTTAAACTTCAAAATATTATTGAGTGTCTAGTTGTCATATTTTTTTCGTTGTGTCAGATAGGGACCAAAAATTATTTTATTACTAGTTAATCTTGACAACGGTAGCTGGAACGCTACCGAAACGTCGAAATAAAAAATAAAAAACATTATTGTGGTTTGATTCCCAAAAAATGAGAGAAAAAAGAATAAGTAATGCCACAAGCAACTTACAGAAGATATTTAGTAGATTAATAACATTTCCTAGAAGTAAAAATATTATTGTTCAAAAAACGTATTAAAAGAGATAATATGGTGTAACTATTTTAAACTATCAATTCTTAACTTTGCACGGTGCGTGCGTTTCAATTTTTTTTATATAATATACATTTTACGCATAGATCTAATATCTTTTGAATTAAATTTGTTTTTTGTCCAAGTATACATTGTTAAACATCATCTTTGTAGAAGTTTTATGAATAAAAACACTACTGCGAATAAAGCATTAATCAACATAAACATAAAAATAATAAGACGAAAAGAGTGCTCCCATTTTTATAACATAATCACCTAATTAAGTCTCGGCAACATTTCGACAATTTTCATTATTGTTTTGTAAGTTTGTTTTTTTACTTCTATGGGAACTGAATCTACAAATTACAGTAAAATTTCAGGATATATATAATCAAACATCTTTTTTACCTACACACTTATAGTACTTACACATGAAAGCATTCAAAATAAATATACAGGTTGTTTGTAAGTGTCAAAGTCAAAACAAAACTTTAATGAAATCCTTCTTATTTTCAGAATCTATTGCCTTTGCCAGCTGGAGCCAGTGCAGCTTTAGTGAAACCCACCAAGTATCACTATTACCCACACAATCAACATATCTACTTATTACCAGAGTGTGCTATTCAACAGGTGTGTAACGCCGTTTACATCAGACTTAACTGGACCCAACCGTTATGTGCGTGTCCTTCAAGATACAGAGATCCTTGCTCAGCTTCTTTGAATTCAGATGATCAACACACTACAGAACTTATGACTGACAAAAATTCAAGGGTAAGTTATCTGGAATACAGATACAGATTTAAATTTGAAGTTTGTCTCTTTTTTTAGAAAGCTTTAACTCTGGTGAAAACCTGTGAACCCACTGCTGAAATGAGACTTTGTAGATCACCTAGAGATTGGTCGCTTTTAGCTCTTCAAAATATCCGTAGTGGAAAATCTCATTATCTAGTTATTTGTAGATGTCCAGATTCCAGTATTTTAGGTAAGACAAGTAATTAATATTAACGAATTTAATTATTACGGTTATTTTGTCTTTCAGAGGGACCTATGTCGCATGATCAACCAACTTACGCAAGCGTGCCTGGAATAAGAGTTTTCGGTATGATGTGTGTCGATGGAAGAAAAGATCGGCAAGCTAGGATATCGAAGAGTTTGGAAACCCCTCCATTCCCTTGGGACAAAGCTGTAGAACTAGCAAGAACTGCCTTATGGAACTAATTGAAAACGAACAACAAAACCTTTGTATTTAGACAATTTACATATAATTTTTTCAGCAAAAATCTTGCCAAATTCATTTCAGACTGCTAAAATTTCACTGCTGTATATGTTTGTGAGATTTTTAATGTTTGTTTTAAATGTAAATCGTCTGTGGCGAATTATACTAGGTAATTAGCTCGACTTATATTATTTTACTTTTAGTTTCTCGATCGTAATCATATTTATTATTATTTATAAACGTAGTTTTACATTTATAGACCGGATTAGTTGTAGACGTCTTTAAATATAGGTAATGTGGTCGGAAACATAGGCGTGCCTACAGGGGGGCAGGGTGGTTCATGGCCCACGGCTCTTTGTTTTTTCATTAAAATATTTCGATTTGATATTTGGAACTCTTAATAAAAAAGTCTGCGCACGCCTATGGTCGGAAATCTTCGACTTTATTTATAAGTATCATCTTGGGTGTAAAAAAGTAGTAAATATTGATTTCAAATACTGTAGTTAAATAATTAGGTAATTTATTTATCACAAGCCATATCGTTCTTGGTATTTAGAAAAATTTAAACTTAATCAAAGCGCAAATCGGAACATGTAGTGTAAGAATAACTAAAAGTGGATAGATATAGATACAAAATGTTAAATTTACTGATAACGTTTCTATTTTTGTCTTCCCCATATGATGAAGGAATAATAAATCGACCTAATTAGGGATTTTTTCATATTACTGTCTATTTAGTTAATATTGAATTTAAACGTTAAGTTTATTTTAAATGGACGGTAAAATGTTTTCAAAATCCATGGCTACTTATTTGTTCATTTTTACAGTTCAGAGTTTAATATTCTATTATGTAAAACGTGTCCAATTGAACGAGGGTTCTTAAACTAAGTAAATACATTATTTTATCGAAAGAGAATGTAAACCATTTTAATTGGAGTAAAAATCGATTTTAGTGTTAACTGTATTTTACATTATATTTTTCATTTGCGGTTGTATAAGTAAATAAGGTTTAAAAAAATAAATAAAACACTTAATCAAAAACTAATCTGTTTTTTATTTCATAATTTTAAGACAGAATGTGAGAAGAAATTGGTCATAAATAGGAAAAATTTGAAGGATAAGTTGACACCGAAAATACTATTTAACGTATTAATATCCTTTGAAACGGTTTTTTAATAATAGAAAAGCATACATTTTATCACAATTATAAATACAGCAAAATGTACAAGGACGTCAAAATTAAAACCGCATTTTATGTATAGAATGTCCAAAATACACTGCCATGAAAAGAGATTTGAGTATTTTGTATGCAAATATAACATTGCCCATCAAGGTTATTAATTATATCATAGTCAGCTTAGGTTTACATCCTATTTGAACTACATTGCAATTTTATCATTTTAAGGCACATATTTTAAATATTTTACTCAAGCCTGAAGATAATGTGTGAATATGCTAAAGCACAGAACCAAAGGAAAACACTATTTTTTATTAAGTACAAACCTTCTAGACATACTGAGCTCTTTTCTTTGGAAAACTGGAATATACTGTTAAGCATTATTCATAACATTTAACTGACAGGCATTTTATTATCAAATAGTACTCATTTCCCTTTAATTCAATACAAATCGATGATGTTTATAAAAGAATAAAGAGAAGTTGTTGTACTAATTTCCATCAAATCGAATTTAGAATACATACTGTCAATTAATTTTTTTTATATATCTTGGACATTCTCTACTTACATCCCAATATTAAACTTACACAAATATAACAGTGTTTTTACAAACTAAAAGTACAAAAAATTACAAAAAACAAAAAACCCTAATCTTTAGCATAATTAGCTACATATTCCATAACTTTTATTTTAAATTCTTCCTTAGAATGTCTATACATTTCAGCAGCTTCCACATTGAGGGGATCTTCAAAATTCAGCAAATCCTGTAACGAGCAAAATTATTTACATCAAGGAATTAGGATATAGCAATATAATACTTACAGTGAATAAAGCATTTAAGCCCCAGACTACATCATTCAGTCTTCTTATTGGGGACCAGCCCATTCCATCTACACTATGTCTTCTGAGTAATGACAAGCACACTTCACCAGATTCAGTAATATTTGGGTGCCACAATTTTGTTACACACTTGACTACAGGGGGCTGAAATTAAATTAAAATGCATATTAATTTAAAACTTGGACAGTTGAAGACCTATTTATGGAAAAAAGTTACTTACCACCATATTATATTCATCTGTAACACATACTTCAAATTTAAAAATCCCACCTTCCCAATATCCTTCTGTTGGTTTTACTGCTAATATAAATCTACTCAAGTCGTTTTCGTTTGTATAATTAACAGAACAACAAGAGGGTAAAAGTTGAGACATTTCTTGGGCTTCTTTAACTAATAGTCTGTCCCTTATTGAGGCTCTTGAGGTTGTAGCTTCATTATCAGTTTTTCTTTTTAGCCTTTGAGATAAGGTTATCATTATGAATTTTGTACGTACAAAAAATACAATAAATATCTAGCTTACGGTAATTTTTCAAACATTTTTTGTTTTCTTCCAAGAGACATAATTTGAAGTTTGGTTATGTATTCGGAACAGCAAAAAGTCAAGAAATGTCACCGGTCTTGACCATAGAACAATATATGGGTCTTGACCATAGAACAATATATTGGTCTTGACCACAGATCACATCTCCTGGCTCGTGCTACACTGACACAAAATACAATGAATAAAAATATTTGACATAAGTGCACAGGCACCTTTTCACATACAAGAACAAACCTAAAGCACAGAACCACAGAATAACTCACTGGGCTGTTCTGTGACAGAGCACAGAACTCATACGAGTATACCATAGAGAAATAATATATTCTGATATATATTTTTGTCTATGGATTTACAATCCGAGCTGTCAAATTCTTAGCGCGAAATATGAATATAACCTAACTTTTTAGTTCCTTCCTGCTCCTATCCCATATCCAAAATGTTTTGATTAATGAATGGAAATTGTCAAAAAAAAAGTAATATTCAAAACTGACTAAGCATGGGTATTCAAGGTTTATTACCTTTCCTCGAAAAAGCCACAAAACCATGCCATATTTCCGAATTTCGAGGAGCTGCGGTAGCTATTGATACTTATTGTTGGCTTCATAAGGGGGCCACCTCTTGTGCATTTGAGTTAGCTAGTGGTAACAACACTGACAGGTAAGTTAAGCAATTTAAATATAATGAACCTTTGTTGAATTTTATTCCAGTTTGGTGCAATACTGCTTGAAGTACATAAAACTTATGCAGGCCTTTGATATTAAACCAATATTGGTATTTGATGGAAGTAATCTCCCAGCGAAAGCAGAGACTGAAACGAAAAGACGTGAATCTCGCAATAGAGCAAAGCAAAGAGCTAGTGAGCTTCTAAAATTAGGTAAAACAGAGGAAGCTCGAAACTACTTACGACAATGTATCAATATCACTCCAGAAATGGCAGCAGATGTAATTAAAGAATGTCAGAAATTACAAATTGACTGCATCGTTGCTCCATATGAATCAGATGCTCAGTTAGCTTTTTTTAATATTAAAGGTAATTCTAGTACATTGTACATTAGCAATATTAAGACTTAATTATGTTACAGGAATAGCCGAAGTAATAATAACTGAGGACTCTGACTTGTTACTTTTTGGATGTTCAAAAGTTTTGTATAAATTAGATTTAAGGGGATGTGGATATCTTGTTGAAGCAGAAAAAATACCTATTGCAATGAAGATCAGACCAGACAGATACAGTTTTGAAAAATTTCGACACATGTGTATTTTATCTGGTTGTGATTATGTTAATTCATTACAAGGAATTGGTCTTAAAAAGGCTGAAAAATTTATCCAACTTACTGAAGAAAGAAATCCTCTCTTAGTAAGTATCATAATATTCTCTTTTATTTAGTGTATTTGTATCTAAGTGCTTTCACTAGTTTTTAGACAAAGTTCCAAGATATCTCAACATGCGACATTTGCAAATAACTAATAAATATAAAGAAGATTTTATGTTAGCTGATGCTACATTCAAACACCAAATAGTGTTTGATCCATTCAAAAGACAACTAGTACCTCTAATGGATTATAAAGTGTGCGGAACAAATCCAGAGTATTGTAAGAATGCTGGAGAAATGTACGATAATAAAATTGCATATCAGATTGCTCTTGGTAACCTTCATCCTACCAACAAGAAAACTTTGAATGACTGGATACCTGGAAAAACTGTAAGTTATTAAAAGTGCAAAAATTGCCCTTCAAAATGTGTACCAATTGTATTTATTTTTAGAAATTAGCACCAAACAGTATCTGGTCTGGATCACCTAAAAAGAGTGCCTCACGAAAACTACAACAACAGACACTAATTGCCAAAAATAAAACTCAAGTAAAAAAAGAATTGGAAGTAAATTATGATGAAGCAGAATCGGAAGCTGATCAAAAAGTAGAACAGGAATTAGCATTTTATATCACGAGACAAGAAAAGAGACAACATGCAGCAGATGCTGAAGACGAAATTGAAGAAAAGAAAACAAGAATCTCACCAGTATTACTAAAGAATCCATTCCTTAAAAAGCTAAGTAAATTCCAGATGACTCCAGCCAAGACTGATACTATAGTTAAAAGTAGATATTTTTGTACTGATTCTGATATTGAAAAGATAGATGCCAAAGTTGAAATAAAAGACAATGAAGAAGTTATTGGAGTTAATCAAAGTGATGCAGAAAATAGCTCCGACAATTTGTTGGAGTCTCCAAGGAAAGCTCTATCACAAATTAAATTAACCTGTTCTGAAGATCTAAGTGAACTAAATTCTCGACCAACTGTGGAAATTATAACTCAAAATATATCCGTATCACAACCATGTTCCTCAGGGGTAAGATTTTTATGTATTTTTCAACTTTTATGTATTTATCAACTTTTTTACAGGGACTCCTGGATACCAGTACCCAAAAAAGAAAAAGACTCGGTACCTGCAAGTCTTTGGGCTTGAAACGAATCAAATCCGAAGGCCAACCCACGCTTCATAATTTTTTCAATAAATTCAAGAAAAAATAATGTATCTCTAACTTTGTTGTTTAATTTTAACTTGTTTACTGTTCCTTATTTATTAATATATTTTTTTAATTGTGATTGAAATTATTATGGCGATTCTATGTATTTAGTAGAAGTAGATACCTAGATAGATTTGATGAGGTGGATATTCTACTGTGACCTTATCAGGTGGTGGTTGTGTCAATGGGTTGCGCCATTAATCTCTAATCACCCCTGTATAGCTTAAAAGAAAATAAGCTTTTCGAACTTATCTGGTATCTACCGGTTTCGTTATTGACAACAAAAGCGAGTCGTAAACATAATTATGAGAGCGGCGTCCGTTTGGGACAGCAACTTGAATCAAACCGCCCTGGAGTGAAACATCTTATAATTTTATTCTGTAATCTTTGACTCAACACAATCAACTTTGATTACCAACAAGACCTTTTTCATTTGTACAAAAACTGGTTTGATAACAAACTTCTATAACATATATTTCAAATAAATATACAAAAAAGTGATAAATATATTAGAAAATCTCGATAACTATTTATAATATAATAAAAATTACACAAATATAATACTTAAAAGTTCAAATTGATATTAACAAGTTTAGGAAAAACAAGAGTTTTAAACACAGTACTTTTGTGTAAAACGTTTGGTTTATCTACATGTGCAACTTTTTCCCTCACATCTGACCTCGAAAGATCCCCTCTCAAATTAAGTAGCCTCAGTAAGTGGTCGTCGGTGATATCCGGGAATTTTTCAACCACTCTGTGCAACTCAAATGAAAGCATATCGTCGTCGCTTTTAAGAACTTCCGAGAGCATTATTATAGCTTCAAACGGATTTTCGCATTCCAAATCACTGCATAAAGTTGTGAACAGTTGATTGAATCTCCTTGCTTCTTCAGCTACTTTTTGAGCGGCTTTGACGCATTCATCATAGGTTTTAAAAGAGATTCGCCGAGATAGCATTGCTGTTAAATATCGTCGTCCTACTATGCTAACCACTTGTTCTACTACATATTTATAATTTGTTTCAACTAACCGATTGTAATCTTGAAAGTAATCTTCAATTGTCACATAAATTGTATCACTTGGGTTTGAAGGAAGCCACTGGGAAGTGAAGAGCTTGTCAAAATGTTGTTCCAAATCTACCAACAGTTCTTCTAGAAGGTACATCACGGATTCATTTCGTAATTTCTTAAAAAAAAAAGTATTACATCAAGTTTTGTATTAAATATTACATATACTTACAATATAAGTAGTTTTAAGTGAACCAAAACTTCTAGACAATTCATGAGAACTATTATTCTTAACGTATTGTTTCTCTAGCTGACTTCCTAGTTCAACAAGTTGTAAACAATTATTAACGTTAACAATCATATATTGTGTAAAGTAAACAACAACCTGTAAAGATAAATTTTCATTTACAGTGTTAACAGTTTTCAATTATCGGTACATACTTGTTTTCTGTCTTCAAAATATTTATTTTTGAACTCAATCATTGCATCTTTAAATGAATCTGCAAATGATATAACCTGTTGGATGCTCAAGTTAAGACACTTTATAGTTAACTCTTCACTAAAATATAATAATACGATTAGACATAACTAGTACAAATAGCACACACTATAAATGTACCTAATAGTTTTAGCAACTTGTAGATTTTGGTCTATCATCTGGAATATTATAATAGGAGCAGCTGTGCGGGAGTATGATTCTAAATGAGGTTCTGTCTGAGACTTCCATTCTTCCTTTTCTGATTTAAGAGTATTTTGCATCCATTCCATGTAATTTGATTCAATGTTCTGAAAAAATTTAATTCATACTATTTGCTAATACATTTTCAGAGAACTAAAATAAATCACCTTCAGGTAATCTCCTTCTAGCCTATCCAATACAGCTTGTGGAAGAAGAGGAGATAGATTTTTGGTAAAATCTGCTAGATCGGGATGACTTAACATATCTGTTGATTTGTAAGTTTTTAAAACCCAAGATAACATTGTGACATATTCATTTCCTTTTAATCCGTTTTGTATAATTTCTTGTAGCTGAGAAATGAAAATGTATGAACAAAAAATGAATAATTACATATTTTAGGCATACTTACATGTACAGATAAGCAAGCATGATACATATGAATATATTTTTCCAAAATTTTATAACTTGGTGGGAAACATGGAAGGCACAGAGTCTTAACAACCTTCAAATCTTCCAAAATCATCATTCTTATTAGTTCCAGATATCTAATTAACCAATGCTTATTATCTTCTCTTTCTTCAACTTGAGTTCCTTCAATTTTTGAAGACACTGATTTCTCAAAAATGTTAAATGCCATCTCTTTCCATTTCTTAGGCCTACCCGGTGGAATAAAACCAGTTTGTTTCTGCTGTTTCAAAGCTTCTTCATCAGCTTTTTCTTCCCTCTCTATAATTCTTAAAGCTGTCACAATTACAGTGGGCTCTTTTCTAACAGTATTCAATGTTCTGGAGAGAATAAATGTAAGTTGTTTTTCCAAGAGATTTGATAACACTTCCACATCAGCAAAATAAGCTTTGAGCATTGATTTATCATGTACCGATTGATTTGGAAGTTTATGCAGTTCAAACAGTAGATCATCTCTTGAATTTTCCAGGTCCCTCAAACACTTGATAAAAAAATAAAACAGTTTCACAAAATGAAGATCAAGAGTTAATCAATACCTGATGAGTATGTAACAGTTTTCCTTCATTTATCCAAGCCTTAGTTTTTTCAACACTCTCTGGTACAGTAAATATGTGTTTCAAATTTTCTTTGGCTGTTACATATTGTGAATGTTTCATATTTTCATCCCTAACATCATTGAGATGTTTGCAAATATCGGGAACATCAGCAAAGTAATCACACATTTTCTTAACACTGGAAACGTAAATGAATGGATAATCAATAGTGGAAATATGTAATTAATCATATTTACCAGCTATTAATTTCAGCCACATCCTCAAGGCACCTATGTAATTGATTAAGACCAATTCGAACACCATCTAATTGCTGCTGCATTGCAGACTTCAATTGTGCTTCAACTGAAGCTTTCTTTCTAACATATCTTTGCTTTATTTGATCTATTTTTTCCAACTGTCCTGGTCGATTAAGAGTATTTACTACTTTCGCAGTAGCAGAAGCTTTAGCAGTGGCTTCAAGTTCTCTCATATTAGTTTTTACTACCAAAATAAATATATTAAAAACTAATTTAAAAATTTAACAAATCAGTTGAGCAATATTTATTATATTTATTTAAATGTACAAACTTACCTATTCCCATTATAACATGAATTTAATACTGTTATTTAGTAAAAATAATTTTCTTCATCTAAATATATACAACATAACCTTATTTTTTAAACGTCAAAATCCACCCAAAATATAAGGTGCGTTTTAGTGTTACTCCACCACAGAAATACACTGTATACATCCATAACAAATTTTTTTTACGCAACCAGCAATACAAGATGCTGTAATTGGAGTTGTATAAATCACTCAAATTAGGTCATACTTATTATTATACAATTTTCCTATTATTATGAAATTTGAGTGTTAATATTTAAATGTAATGATTTTAAAAATCAATCCTCACAATTATTGAGCATTGAATATTGACCAAAACCGTTTTTCTCATTATCAAAGTATCGTATACATATATTATTTTGAAGAGAATCGATAAAAAAATCCTGCAATCGATTCAAATACATTTCGATTGCAATTCAAAAAATTAAACTCCTTATGAAAGATACATGTAGGCAGAGAATGTATGTGATCAAATAAAAGGTTATAAGACAAGACTGATCATTATGAAATATAAAAATAGATTAGTCAGTTTAGATATATAAATTTAACACTTATTGGAAGTTTTTGAATAATTTTGGTTTGTTATTACTTATTTGGCGTTTGTTTATTTTATCTTAGAATATTGATACAATAAAATGTAAAATTTAGTTTAATGTGATTGTAAGCTTGTTAAGGGTAGTTCTTATTCTAAAATTATAATAGGGATGGCCACTGCCACTCTATGGAGGATAGTTCACATTGGATCGAGTGAATCATTTCGAACTAGGTACATAAAGAAATTTTCGACACAATCGAGAGATCAGTTGTTTTCATTCGAAGTAATTGAATCCCGTAAGTAAAGTAATTCCGTTCATTTCAGTTTGTGTTTAGATCAGTTTGTGGAAAGTGCTGTGTTTTGGTTTTGAGTTATGTGGACTCGCACATGTGATGATTTTAAAGTTCAATGATTTCATTTTCCAAATAATACGTTAGTCCTACTTACAATGATTTTTGTAGTAAATATTAGGTAAGAGCGTTTTTAGTTCAATTGTTTTTACATCTTATCTCGTACATAATATAGACAACACGGATGCTGTGTAGTTACATCTCATGATCTTTCATTTTAGAGGAATATGTACCTACATAATGTTTGATCATATAAAAAATTGAATCGTTTTTTAAAAACATCTCTATTATTTAGTATACACTAAAATCTACAGCATGTGTAGGTTTTTTCTTCACATAGCAAACTTGAAAGTTAAGATAACTGTATTACATTGACAATAGTAAACAATTACAAAGTAAAAATGTATAAATAAGTTTAAAATAACATCACCTTCTACACAAATATCACTTTCGCATCCCAAACTGTCATTGTTTACCTGACGATCTACTTTTCAATCGGTCGGATACCTGTAGGTACCATAGAGATACGGTATGTACCAATTTTGTGAAGGTACTTATTAACCACGTCTGCCACATTCTTTCTTGATAAATTGGTTCGAATTTCAAATGACAGCAATATCCTGGAAATTTTATGTACCTTAACCAATAATTATATTTATTTTTTTTATATATCTGTAGGAATTTGTTTAGAGAATGTTATATTGCTGCAACTGACGGCAGATCAAAGATTTTTTCAAGGCTCGGTTAAAGCTCATCAAGAATATAAAATGTCAAAGCATTTGTGTTATACTGGCACTAATATGCTAAAAGTCTTTTTATTTCGGTTTTAAAATAGATGGAATTGGGTTAGGTAAGTGGTTAATACCGGGGAACTACGAAAAATGTGTTTATTCTAGATGCGCTATTATAGGTATTTTTAATTTCAATTTCAAGTTTATAGTGTATAATTCACTTTAATACATGTTATATTCTACAAAGGTTATTCTTTTTAAAATGGTATTGAAGAATGTGCCTTGAAGCTTGATAAGGTCAAGGTTTACTTTCTGACATTGTTTGTCGTCTTTTATTACAGTTTTTTATTATTTACCTACAGAAACGATAAACTTGAGGTTATATACCTAGTCACAATATCGTTAGCAGAATACAATGGTGACAACTCCGAAAATTGCATAATTTTGGAAAATCAGCATTGTATGATATTCCACTTTATATGTGGTGATATATAGGTTCTTGTCTTCTATGTATAGTTTAAAAAAAAGATCCAAATAGAACTAAAAATTTTTGAACAAACAGTGTTTACTAATTAATTATTTCTATAAAAATAACAGTTGTTTTTTCACATATGTAAGTTGCTAATGATAAGACCTAGATTATTCTTATCATCTGTATTTGAAATTTATATTAACACAAGCCATTGTATAATGTATATTTGTTTAAACAACCTAGAGTAGGTGTATAAAGGATGTCTCAAACAACGAATAAAAAGTTTTTTGACAATCAAGATTCGATGATTAATTTAAAAAGAAAAGTGTAAAATTGGCATCTCCCTTGACTTGATATCATTTATTTATATTATAGCACTCAATTTCCAAGTACCTGTCTTGTTCCATTCCAGATTTATAACCCTCGTTTCTTATTTAATGACACTGGCAAACGGCCAATAATTTCATATTGACATTCATTTTTATTTTATGTTGAAATTTTTCAATTAATATTCCTATTTTAAACTTTTTTATTACATTTCTTCAATTATTTAATTTCGTAGCGAAATTCTATTTTTTTGTACCATACAAGATGTCCCATGAGTTCGTACCAAAAACTTGGGAGATAAGAGTACTTTATACAGGGTGATTCATTAAGAATGTCCAATCTCTGAACTGTAGATTCTAGACCTCAAAATATGATGATTCTGCTCAACATGCCTTATGCAAATATTGCCAGTTTCCGAGATACGGGGTGTTCAAAGTTTAAATTTTGATTTTCGCAATAATTTTTTGTTTTCACAATTTCTCTTTGAAAATTGGCAATTTTACGTTTTTTGGCATGAGGAATCATAATTTGCACTCTAATTTAACATTGCTAATAGAGGGCGCTAGTTACACTTGTTTGTGTTGATTAAATCAAAGTAAACTTTTTTTGGGCTAAACTTACAACTGAAATAATGAGTTTCCCTCATAGCATTGGACATTCTTAATGAATCACCCTGTATAAAATGTGTGCAATTTGTTATTAATGGTTCTAATAGGATTTTTAATTGGGTTTTCACGTTATTATGAATGTTAATTAGTATTGCATTGCACCCAGCTTTGAAGCTTTTGAATATAATTTGATTTTGTTTTCAAACGTGTCAAAATAAAATGTAATTTAAATCAAAAGCATTGATATCGCCCCCAAAATAACTTTTTTCTGTC
The DNA here is from genome assembly GCA_910591685.1 of Galerucella tenella. Lineage (NCBI taxonomy): Eukaryota > Metazoa > Arthropoda > Insecta > Coleoptera > Chrysomelidae > Galerucella > Galerucella tenella. The sequence goes on along the minus strand of CAJUYH010005498.1, from coordinate 8,637 downwards.
AATAAAATACGAAACACGTCTTATCAATATCAATTCTGTTGAAGAATATTTATGCAAAGTCGAAGGATTGGACCAAGGAATCACGTTTTCCCGTGCAAACTTTGCCCCGTTTTTCACCCCCTTATGGGTAGAATTTCGGAATATCCTTTTTTGTCGGATGCCTGCGTCATACAAAGAACACACCCTCCAAGTTTCAGGTTTAAAATTCACAAGAGCATTGCAACAAGTGTGCATTTATGATTTATTTCTAACTACAGCTGTACTACTTATAGGGACCAAAAATTATTTAATAACTGATTAATCTTGACAACGGTAGCTGGAACGCTACCGAAACGTCGAAATGAAAAAAATATAAATTGTTGTTTGATTCCCAAAAAAATAAGTAATGCCACAAGGAACATACAGAGGATATACAGACCTATAGTTAGTTCAAAAAGGGAAAAGGGCATACACATCTTACGAAGGATACATTTTTTTTGAAAATATTACTTTAAGGATGATGACTTTTACATTATTTCATAAGATTATAAAGTATAATTACAGACAATAACGTTTGGTCTCTAAAATAACCCATCTTTCAGCTGGAAAAGGTTTAAAAATGTGAAAAAATGATGTTTTAATAGCTGCGTGCTTTGAGATGATTGTCGATTAAATTCTATATAACGCGAGTTTGATGTTCCATAATGATATATTTGATCATAAACCTAAACGTCCGATTATTAATAGATAACAACAATGTTAATGAAATAAAATTGAATTTTCCTTTTGGAAAATTTTAAATAAAGGTCCAAGTTTGAAGTTATACTGAATATTCTGTTTAGGTATATATTTTAGAAGTTTCCCATTGTAATTCGATTGCCAAGTTTATCAATAGATTTCCTAATTAGCCTAATGTGCCTTCCAAATTTCAAAATTCAACCCCGTGGCAATCTGGAATAAAGTTATACGAACCTATTGTGCCCTTGTCTTTGTCTTTAATCTTTTGGGGTTTGCGGCGTGCTAAACTACTCGAGCGTAGTTAAGTAGGCGGCTTAGGTACTTGGTTGAAGAAAAGACTTCCCTAGATGTACAGGACGAATGCAATATTTCTTCTATGATTTAAGAAAAGTATCTTCTGTTGTTTTATAATGAAATAATCGATTTTATTATGGACAAAAATGAGAGTTTTATTCCCTTTATACTTTGTGGATAAATATGTAGCATCCCTTAATTTGAATTTATACCCTAATAGGGCGAAGTTCACATGATACCGCAGTTTTACAAGTTCATTAGCCAAGCAGCCCACGGGAATCTGTATAAATTATGTAAAGGAAATTAATGGAAAGAACAGAATGTGTGGGAATATTATTTGACACGCAATATATTTTTTTTTTAAATAAAACTTCTTATAATTTTCAACAAAAATATAATATTTGCTTCGTCAGTGCAATTATGTCACAACTGCATGGTTACGGTAACCATCAATTTCAGCAAAATTATAACGTAACGAACCAAAATCAACAATAAGAATTCTGTAAAGATGTAATTATTCTTGCAATTCCACTGTATTTACTCCAAAAATGGAATATATACACTGGGGAAACAGTTACCAAGAACAGATCCGTCCGTATAAGACTTTTATCTTTAATAAAATTATATAACTACACATAGATTCAAAAGTTTTGCATCACCTTCTTCGGATGCGAAGGAATTTTTTTGGGCTAACAAATTTTGTTGGCTTGTTTATCAATCTTTACCATTTCAATAAGTTTCATATTTTTTGCAATATACAGATGTTTACAGTTGTTTTTGTAAGATAACATTTTTCGTGCGATCATTTTAACATTCAAGGCATTTGATTTTTACGATTTTAAGTGCGAACATGAATCGTCAAGTCAGAAGTGAGATTGACCGTGCAAGAATAGTGACTTTAGTTGAAGAAGGTCATTCTCAAAGGTTCATGGCAAACAGAGTTGGCGTTTGGCAAGCAAAGTGATGTGTCTCGTGTATGGAACCGGTCTCTCCAGACCAATTCTCTTCGTGATAGACCTAGAAGCGGTAGAAGGCGTGTTACTAATCAGCGGCAGAACCGCTATATCCACTTAACTATCCGAAGAAACCCAACCATGGCAATACCAGCACTCCAAAGAGATATGAGACATGCGTTGGGAGTTCAAGTATCGATCTCGACATTACGAAGACGAATACTTGCGACAGGTTTGAGGTGTCGCCGACCAATAAGAGTGCCCAGACTACAACCTGAGCACAGAGTTCGCCGACTACAGTGGGCTCAAGAACACGCGGCCTTGCCTGAAGAATTTTGGAATTCGGTGCTTTTTCCCGACGAGACAAGGATTTGTTTGGTACAAGATAGCCATCGAATACGTGTGTGGCGGGATCCAACGAGAGTTGCTCAGCTTGCCCATGCTCGCCCCGTGCCGCCCTTCAGAGGAAGTGCTATGTTATGGGCTAGTATCATGTTAAATGATCGCACAGAATTAATTCATGTGGAGGGAACGATGACTGGTGATAGGTATCTCAGAGAGATTCTACATCCTCACGTGAGACTATGGCGCGCAGCTGTTGGCAATTCCTTCGTTTTTATGGACGATAACGCCCGACCTCATCGGACCAGAGCTGTAAATGAGTATCTTGAAACTGAAGGGATCAATCGTTTGAACTGGCCTGCCCTATCTCCTGACATGAATCCCATAGAACATGCTTGGGGCATGCTTGCCAGGGCAGTGGCAGTACGCAGAAATCCACCCAGGAGTCTACAAGAGCTTTTTCATGCGGCCCAAGAAGAATGGCGAAATATTCCTCAACAGAATATCAATAATTTGGTAAACAACATGGGCAGGCGACTGCAAACTTGCATAAATTCTAGAGGTGGCACTTCATCTGCAGTATGGGGAAGAAGTTTACTTGTTGGTTTTTTCCAAATGTGGAATATCCTCACTTAATCCTTAGGCTTAGAGCTCTCGTCCTGATCCTTCTTTCATTTTTGAGCCATCTGTATCAACTGATGCGTAAAAAGGTTGGTTACGAAAGATTTTTATGTTAACATAACATTTTGGTGTTCCAGATTCTCTCTCTCCGAATTGGCCGTGATATTGATAATGAAAAGTATTCCAAAATTGATTACCTTCTATTGACACAGATACTGAAGAAATTGAGTCCAATAAAATGCATGAACCCTGCCAATTAGGAAAAATAGGTCTTATCTCTTATGTCAATTCGCAAATGAGATGTTTACGCAGTGGCCTCTTTTTTATCTACATACTTTTATCGATTAAAGTTCATTTCAATGAACTCCGTTTCAAAAGAACTTTGTCATTTAATTAGTTATTTAAATACGACTTATGCAATATTTATAAAAACATACAATTGTTATTATCGAATGTATACAGAGTGTCTAGAAACTCTACCTTTCATTTCAATACCAGCATCGCGTTATACCAACGTTAAAAGGCAATAACGTATATTTGTTGCAATAGAGGAGTTCAGTCTAATATATATCTTGAAATTTAAAATGACTTTAGCTGAATACTCAACATATCGGTGGCCAATAATTCCAGGAACTTTTGGCAAGTCAACATTTCATTTCTGTTATTCTGTCACTAGTTATGTCAAATGTCAGTTATATTTATTTTTGTTGGTATTTGTTTAATTGTGTATGTCCATTTTCGATTAGATTTTTGTAGCATTTCTAGTTAGTTGTATCTCTATTCTTCTAATTACTTTTTTCCACTTAGATCTGACATAACTAGTGACAGATAACAGAACTAAAATGGTGACATGCCAAGAGTTCCTAGAATTATTGGCCACCGATATGTTGAGTATTCAGCTAAAAAGTCATTTTAAATTTCAAGATATACGCTTCGGGGGTGTATTCATTATTTCAATAAAGCAATATAGATGCTCGCAATGATAAAAAAAATCTTATGTTTTGAAGGGTAGACCTTAACTGTCATTCTTTTCAGAAAAAACCACTTTTGTTGGCCACACTGACCTTAGACTGAACTTCTCTATTGGTTCTATTTACAGGAAACGCCAGATTCTGGCAGGCTCTGTGTTGGGAAAGGTCAGAAATTGGATAGGTGACAAATAAAATTTCCACGTATCTTATTTTTGTCATCCACTTTAACTAAAATGTATATAAAATTTATGTATTTATCGTGATATAAATTTTAAATTATGTAAAATAGTATTGTGTCTTAGAGTCAATGGGGCTTAAACTCGGGATTCGCAAATACTTTTAAAATGTTGGCACAGCTCCTAATATTGTCTGTTTAGCTACCCCTCTATAACTATTTATTTCAAATGCGAATTTACAGCAGCCAAATAAAAGGAATGTTGAGATATAAAACGGGATTGAATTCCTTAGTCCCTTTATAAACTCATAATTAAACATGTGCTCAATTTTTGTTGCGGCCGTTTCCAGTTATTGAAATCGAATGGAGCTTCGAAAATTCGGATTAATTAATTCCATTCGACAGAGAAAAAAAATGTTCGGTCAAAAGTGGAGCGTTGAAAAAAAATTTAAAAGCAATTGTCTGTATCGTTGAATTGGACTTTTTAGATTACACAATTCTGTTCACTTTTTTTATTCTCTCGATGCTAGGAAACAATGAAAAAGCTTTTTTATGAATCATAAGCTTGAATAAATTATTATTAATTGTTTTGAAATTGTCATAAACCTAACAATATATCAATTACTATTTGATTATGATTGTTTTCTTGGTGTATCTCCGAAATTCAAGGTCCAATACCTTGCAGGTAGACTATAGGTACCTATCTTTTTTTTGGACTGTCCTAAACTTAACAAACCCCAATCATGCATGCGTAACAAATTTTCATAGCTTAATTACTATTTTCAAGGTTCTCTATGTTAATTTTTCTTTTCCAAAAAGGACAAAAGTACATTAGACATTTTTTTTTCAAATATGAGTATACCAATAGATTTAGAATCATCACAAATGTAAACTACCAAAATTTGAATTTAATTTCAACTCTACGGCATGAACATATAAATAATTTTTACACAAATGAGAATTTCAAAATTTTACACATTTAAATGAAATACATGTTAAAAAATGAGTTCTATCTATTTCAGAGTTTTTGTATTTTTCTATAAGGTTTTCAATAAATTTTTGACGTCTCTTACATAATGTTTCAAATGCCAACTTTGCAACTTGATATAAGTTTCGATTTGGAATTCATTTAATTTCTCAAGAAATGTTATTATATTTGGATGTTCTTTGTAAAATGAATCGTTAAAAGTTCTGTGAAAAGCTTCGCAAGCGTTTGTTGTTCGCGTGAGATCAGACGAATTTTTGGCCCAAATTGTCGGTGGAAAAAGAGATTCTTCATCAACATAATTCTCGATTAGATAATCAGCGTACTTCTCCAATCTCATGTCATTTGGTCTATTTTCGAATAATTCGAACGCAACGCAATCACCCACTTCATTAGGATCTAAATAAGTAAGACCAAAAGTCAAGTGCAACCACCGACCAATATCACTGCTCGCATCGTTATATTCCACAACTAGACCGATAGTTTTAATTTTCCGGAACCATGCATGGGCGAGATGAAATCTGCATCCGATGATTTGGGTGGAAGGCCAAACTTTTCGAACGGCTTTATGTATGGCCATTTCAAAATCACACACTATTTCCTTAAAATCGAAGTTAATATTAATTTTGGAGCACTTATCTTGAACCAAAAGAAACAGTCACGTATGTTTCCGATTTTTTATTGGGTAGAAGGCATACCATTAAAGGTATGTAATGTCCGTGTAAAAAACCGTGAATTGTAAACATTTGTGTGAAATATTTGGCACAATAATCAAATGTGCCGTCGACGTAGATTCGTTGCGTTTTCCCCAGAGCTTCAAGATTTGAAAGACACGTAAACACAATGATATTATTTAACACACAATTAATAAAAAGGAATTGTTCATCACGCGAAGTTTTTACGTCAATCGAATTCAAAATTTCATGTACATCTTTAATATTTTTCGGAAGCGCTGGTATAAACTTACGTCGACTATTATACATATTCTTCCTAACGTACTCGACGTCCCTGGTTGTTAGTGTCGCTGGTAAATTTTCTTTCAATGCCATACGTATAATTTTTGACGGTTTTCAGAAATATCGTCAACAGCTTTTCTCTTGCAAACTGCAGAAACTGTTTGCCTATTTAACGTTGAAATGTCCGCAATATGACAGTGTTCGGATGAAGTTTTAGTCACGAATATTGCACTTGATACACCTAATGTATAGATACAGGCCTTACATTTTCTGTTGGTACATTTCCAACAAGTTTCTTCTGAAGTTTTCAGTTTTTTGTGGAAATTAAACTTGTAACCGTTAACTACAAGTAAATCCTTGCCACGATAGAAGTTGAAAAATCATCTCTATTGCCCAAAATTTGACCCTGTAAGTGTGGACTATTTGAAAATCTGTTTAAAAAAATATTTTGGTGAAACTATAGACACCTCAATGTTGGGTGTGCTGTTTATTATTGTTTAAAATTTCATTTTCTTTCAACGTAGTAGTGTGTTTATACGTATGACTACATCGTGTAGAAATGTAAACATAAAAAAAATATTGGAAGCGTTACGAATTTCCTTCACCCACTACATTTTCCATTATTAACATTTTGATATAAAACGGTTTCTAATAAAGTCAATAGTTGAACAAAACGTTTTTACGTGTAAATGAACTTTAAATAAAGTTGGAAGTAGATTTAAATGAAATTCAACTCTGCAAATAAAGAATATTACTTAGGGGCACGGTGTACAGGGTGTGGTGAAAGATCCGAACTATTTAACATTTTTCAAACTCCACGTTGTAAAAATGTATGAAAATGAATGAAAATATGTTTGGTATGTTTGACATCAGGTCCGAATTAAATATTTTGTGATAAGTAATTAACGACTTTCTTTATTGTTCAATATTCCGGAATGATTGATATTATTGTTATTTTAATATTTGTCAGTTGAATCATTTCCTTCGACAAATGTTTCATACCTATCGTAATAATTATATACGGGGGAAAACTACAAAATACAAATAAACAAAAACATTTTTTACTTTCCACTTTCGGGTATCCCTGTATTTAAAACTTCATAGATACGTCTTTGCTGATTTTTCTTCCATATTCTTCCGTTATATGAGAGTATGGATTTCAAATTCCAGTTCAAAAATCCCATTATTATAGACTCGACGAAATTATTGTTGCTGCTTTTTATTACTTTGTCCAATCAATATTGAAAAAATGTTCAGAAGGCAAAATATATCATGCAATGTTCCTTTACATCGGCAGGTGTAGGCCAAAACTCACCGTACCCACACTATCTTCCTGTTCACACATCCTGCATAGAGGTGTGTCCACTAACCCCATAGTATGGAGGTGTTTCCTTAGTTGACAGTGGCCAGTCAGAAATCCTACTGTCAAACGTAGGTTTTTCCTGGTCATCGTCAAATATTTCTTCGGCGCCAGCTTCACAGGGTGATCCTTTGATTCAATTCCATCTCTTATACGAGTGTCTTTATAGCCATTGAATGATAGTTGCTGCACTATTCAGTACTAGTTAAGTATTTAAGTTGATGGATATCATATTATGCCAAGTCAGTACGGGGATGTTAATTACATGAAAAATAATTGTCTATTTAATAAAAATGAATTAACACTCGTAGTTGCATATTTGCAAAAAATGGAATGTAAACTATGTAATTAAAACAATGATAACATTATCAGAATACACGAAATTCCCAATAATGCTACGTGCCACTTCCCAACATATTTAAATATCTCGAAGCTGGGCAAGTTAAGATATCGTCAATTCACCATTTCAATTCGGAGGAAAACGACGAGCGAAAACAAATTCCGTTGTTAGTGGAAGATTATTTGTTTTTTTTTGCGGACATATCTTCAATTGGTTATTTTATAGAAATCATTCTGGTTTTCTTGTGAACTTCGGATTTAGTGCGGAAAAGAGATTGAGGTTCGTACATTTTTATTATTTTTCAAAAACATATAAATAATTATTCAATCATAAGATTAAATTTTAACATATTGCGCTAAAATAGAAATCGTCAATGACATTTTCTAGTTAGCTAATATCAATTTAATAATTTCCAAATCTTTACTTTATTTTATTTCGGTTGATATTGTTTCTTAGACAGTAGCTTATATTGACCAATTGTTTGGTTTCATAAATAACACCGGTCAACGAAAAAAATATTTTTTCTTGGGTTTCTGTTCCCATGCTTAAATTCTGATTCTAGACATTGGAAAACACTTAAACATTCATATAATGTAGTTCATAAAGTTTGATTTGAACTGGTTTACAACGATAAGTATAATTTAATTTAATTTGATACGAAGAATATTCACTTTTAAACATTAATTTGTTATTTCACATCCATGTTATTGTTTATCATAAATCTTCAATAAAAAAGATTCTTGTATCCGAAGAAATGTTTTTTAATTATAAATTTACAGTGGAAGTGTGGAAAAAATATAAAAATAAGTAATTTTTGCCGAAAAATTGAAAAGTTGCAAATTAATCGAAAAAAAAAATTTCCCTATTTTTGTCGTAGGAGAAACCAAAATTTATAGTCTATATAGAAAGGACAAGGAGTAATA
>CAJUYH010005497.1:23155-39083 GCA_910591685.1 Galerucella tenella | reverse complement strand
TTTTTTTTTTTTTTCATCACACACATAGGTAGACAGACATATATACTTTCTCCTTTATACTTCCATTTCATTTCATCGATACATTGGACTTTCGGTGCGAAAATACCTCGATATATATTCTCTATATAACGTCCTGATGGGAATTCTTCCCCACTCACTATTGCCACACATTGACGACAATGTCATATCAATATACAGTGAGCAATATCGATGTATGGTCAGCCCTGATTATATTTTATTTCCAACGAAAAATCATGTTCAATCTATTTATATGTGAATAGCAGAGATGTGTCAATGCCTATAAATATATATATTTATATCCATATGTAGGATAGACTGTCGTTTTGTATAACAATAAACAGAGGGAAATTTGAGAATAATGCAGTTAGTGAAGTTCAAAAGTACTACTGCAACGTTGTTGGAGTCACTCATTGAAAGTTTGCAGAATGAGGACATAGTCGAACACCCCGAGAGAATTAAAAATATTTAGACAAGTGATAAACTTTAACTTATTCAATTAATTAATTAATCTATTTATTTATTCAATTATGGAACACTACATGGAGGATAGCAAAAAAAATCAAGAATTTTAGTTAATGCTCGAAATACTAGTAATTTTGGTCAGTCAGAGGTATGAAAAAACAAATTGTTTAAATAATTTTATTTTTTTTAGTTATTCAATTTATTCTATAAAACCAACAATATTGAATTATTATATTATGTTTTGACTTGATTTGACACAAATTTGCATGAAAAAATATAAATTATCGCCATAATTGTAGGGCCCTCTTCCATAAGTGGTTCGCTGCGGTGACTATTACAACTTTTTACAGGTAAATCTAAAATCATTCAAATAACGAAAAATTCTTATTTTAATAGTCAACCTAGTGCCTGATCGAACGAGTTTTTTTCTTTTCAAAAACTTCTATTTTTTATAAACAATTAATTGATGCATTTTTTTTGTTGAAAATCTGAAAGTAAGTTATCAGTGACATTTGTTATTTCGTTTGTTCTCAAAAAAAAAAAAAAAAAAAATCTCGACCAGACACTGGATTAACGGTTGAAATAATAATTCTTTTTTTAGTTGAATGGTTTTAGATTAGCCTGTAAGAAGTAATTATGATCACCACTAAGCACCCACTCATGACACAGGGTCCAACAAATATTACGATAACTTCATATAGTTTATATTTTTTCATTCAAATTTATGTCAAATCAAGTTAGAATATAATATAATAATTTAATATTTTTCATTTTATAGAATAAATGAAATCACTGATAAAAGAAAAATTATTTAAAATACTTGTTTCTTCATACCTTTAACTATCCCTAATTCCCTTAAAGTAATTTTATTTTTCATTATTTTTCTTTCCAATCGTAAATTTTATTTTATTTCATAAAATTTGTATCAATTTATCGAACATAATAAATACAAATATATATCATATTCACTTATTAATATATAAATATGTTATTATCCCCAATAGGAGATAATAATATTTTAAAAAATATATACTTTATTCCGGAAGGATTTTGAGAGTTACACGCGGTGGATTCTGTGTTGGCTTCCGGCTAAAGGTGGGTTACAGTGTGGGCTTTTGCTTCCGGTTAAGGGCACACCCCATCATCATCTCCTACTATACCATCATCACCATTTTCCTCCCCTCGAACAGCCGGAAGGAGAAATTCGCCAGAGTTTCTACATCCATTAATTTAACGGTGGACGTTGTTACGTGGCTTGACCCTACCGATGGTGAGGTTCATCTAAGCGTCTCGGCGGCATACTATATCGCTTCTCCTCTGTCCTACTTCACCCCGCAGCATTACTCTGCCTCTCTCTTCCGCCCTCACACACAGACACACAAGCACCCACACACATTCCATCTTTCACATCGATATATACATCCATATACGAGTATATACTGAAGTTGAAAGTCACGATGGAGAATATGGTGTGGATGTAAAATTGTGGTATTCTACTTTGGACAGCCACAAAATTACGAAGTGGATATGAAGGAAGTAAGGCAAATTGATGAAGATGCGCCATCCACCTATACATACGTATATATATATATATATATATATATATATATATATATATGAACGCTGGCAGGCATGCAAACTTGTAGGTGGTTGTGTTACCTTTCTCCCTTAGTCTCACAACTGTGGAAAATTCAATTTGTGTACAAGTTGACAATCAGTATTTAAATTTAACGATGCAAATAAATATTGTATATGAGTGAGAAATTAATATATATCACGGTTGGAGGGGTGATGAGGTTTGCGGCAAGTACATTCCCGTTGAATGCACTAATATACATTGCGATGTATGTTACTAAAAACATTGAATGAATGGGAGCGTATTGATTTTGTCTTCAGGTCACAAAAATTAAAGTACATGGTATTAATTGGGAATGAAATATACTTATTTAAAATCAGTAGACTCCATGTATAATTTTATTTTGCGAAGCATTTCATCCAAATAATAACTGAGTATTATTTTCCTTTAGGGAAATATGTTGGTATTACATATGAGAACTTAATTGGATACATTTAGTTATATAATTAAAATATAATAATAATAAAATAAAAATAACAAATGATTTTACATCAATTTATCGTAATTCACAGAGATAGTCAACAGTGGAATGTTGATTGTCCCAGTCGAAAAAGTAACTTACATTTTAATAAAATTTTTTTTTTAATAAAAATTATTTAGAAAATTATTTAGAAAAATATTTTATAAAAAATTATACATGAAATTGCATGGATTTTAACGATTTTAAATGGATTAAATTGGATTTTCAAACAATATAACGATATTTGCCACTCAATAAAAACGAAAAAAATTATGGTACTTCGAAATATATTTTATTCAAAATAAATCATTCAATTTCTTTACAGTCCCAATTGCATATTGGCGAGTCAATGAATAATCACATGCAAAATTTAAGAACTAAAATGAAACAGTTCAATATTGTAATATAGTGAGTATGTTAAATTATAAAAATCAAATCATGCTTCTAGCCTGCTGATTTTACGATTTTTAAAATAAATTATCATTGGAAAAGAGACACTTTAGGAGTGATAATACGCAAATGAAAATAGAGACACGTCAACTCTTGCAACAAATATGATGCAAAACTGGCAATGGTCGCAAATTTAAAACAAACAAAATTAGTCATGGCAACACTGGCAATCAAACAAATTCCCAAATTGATATGAAAAAATAAAAAATAATATTTATATAATAACATCAGTAAACTCAATCAATATCAATAAACGAAAACATCAACATTAATAATATTATTTACATATCGTTATGTCTCTAAATATTTTTGTTTGCATTTACAGCACATCCCCCTTTAAATAATCTAGCAATATAACTCAATAACTACGCTACACTATAATTATATCGTGATAATTGAAAAAAATATAAATTCAAATGGTTAAAAACACTGTTAGTGATACAAACATAAATATTGGATACATGGAGCAAACTCAACGGTCCGAGTTCAGACTCTTGCGGAAATGGAGAAAAAAAAATGTCAATTAGCTGGGGTATACGATGAGTGCAGGAGAGAATGAGACAGGGAAAACAAGTCCACCACGGATGACAATAGAAATATTACCGGAAAGGTGAGCTCACTGGTCGTCATGTACGAGCTACTAGACGAAGTGCTTTGGTGTGCCACGGTTGTCTCTACAGCAAAGATAAATAAGGCAACGCCGCATACGTTTTACATCTATTATCCGTGTGCTGCAAGCAGTATATACACTCGTTTGCCGTGCGCAATAGATAGCCACAGGATGAGAAAGAGAATGGTGGGATCTAAAGGATACTGTGAAAGAACGGGAGAAAAATGTCACACTGCACAGTGTGTGTACGTAAATTGAATACCAAAAAGTTTGAGGAAAATAAAATAAAAAAAAAAATAAATGAAAGAAAGGAAAAAGAAACAAGAAGCCAACGTGTGAGAAATAGCAGTAGCACTAGGACGTGAATACGGAGCGGGTGTTCAGTATATTTAATGTGAGAAAAACGAAAAAAAAACTCTCGAATTGAGCGGCATCGATCGATTTTATAGATATTAGGTACTATACCTGTTCGGTGCCTGACTTTACTTATTTTTTTTCTTTCTTGTAGCCTGTACAATTTTAATCAATTTTAAAAGAGTATTGTTACTATTTTATGAAGAACGTTCGCAATAAGGAAAGTAAAAAGTTTAATTATAATCAAGCATCATAACATAATTTAATGTTGCATATGCTTGATCAAGTTTAGGAATGAACGTGGTTATAGGTGCGGAAGTGTATATATATATATATATGCGTAACCACCAATCGATATAATCATACAGCCCAAGTGAGTAAAGCGAGCAAGCGCACGAGAGCGAAAAAATCGTGCAAAAAACACAGCGTGACGCGACAAAAATTTCTTGTACGATTTTGTATTGGTATTGTATTGGAATTCTTCGGTTTTATGCTTAATATCTAGTGCATTGGTGTTATCAACTCTGAAATTCCGACACGAATTTTGTACGATTGAAGTAGCTAGAAAACAAAATTGAATAACCCTCACCAATTTCCGATATTGAAAATGAAAAATTATACAAATGTGAATTTAATCGATCAATTGAATAAAATCAACCTTAACAATTAGTTAATTAAAAGTGGAAAGAACTTTATTACATTTTTAGTATAGGTACGTAAACGAAAAATTCATTATAATTCGCATATTTAAAGTTAATTTTGTAAAAATTTTCACCGATAAAATAATTAATCGAGTAAACTAAATAAAAAGTGGTATCCCTATAGGTAAAAAGGACTTGAAAATAAATGTTTGCAAGCGTTTGATTAACATGACTGTTCAATGGCATTCAGTTGACGGCGAACAGGTTCACTTTGAGGTCTATATAAAGGATACCACCAATAGCCAGAATTACGTGTTAAAGCCCAGATGCGTTAACGTCATTGCCAGAGGAAACGTATGCCAGGTCAGGCAAAAAGCTAACTATGTCCCTCTCATTACGTAGACCTCTTGAAAGTTATTTTGGTCCTTTCCCGCGCGATAATTAAATTCACTTTTTAGCTACACTGAAATCCAATCGAATTTCATCGGAATTTACAGTTGATCTGCCACCGTACCGTTATCTGGCACCAATGAATTATACTCGCATGATTGTTTTTACACTGCAAATATTTTTTGCATTAGTAACTCCACGGTAAATTTTTCACGATATGAAAGCAAGTGTGCTCAATCCAATAGAGAATGAAGAGAAAATAAATTAATTAATGCAACCTGTGTAATAGCCGTATATGTAAAATTTCCAGTGGGAAAAATCAAAAAAAAAAAACAGAACGAACAAGTGCATACTTGAAAACTCTATGTATAATATATATATATATATATATATATATGTTGATTGTAAGGATACTACATAGAAAATTCTAGACTAAGATTTATGAGAATCCAAAACTCAATACAATGAACGATCCGAATGCAGGAGTCCGTCGTGTTATAAACTGCCCATTAAGTGTAGTGTGAATAAAATTATCCGGCTTAATGACTAAGGACAGTATATTATAGAATTTATAAAATCTAGAGAATGATCGAAGGTCCTAGACTGCAATTAGGTAGTGACAATTCAGGGGACGTGAGGGCGTTTCATTTATCATAGCGAATCTAGAGACTGGGCTTGAAGCAAATGAGTGAAATATAAAAGTGACCTGCGAAGGAGGTTGCAAGCAGTTCAGTGCGGCAGCCCAACGCGTGTAGACGTAAACCCTAGCTCGTATCTTTCGTCCATATTTGTACTGTAACATTTTCGTATTATATTATTTCAATAAACGATTCGATTAATATTAAATAAAAATTCTGTCAAGCCAATCCGTTATTCGATCTATTATATAATTTTTATTTTTTATGTGTAAGTTACTCAGTAAATAGTTTTCAACATTAAGACTGTTAACTCTAAAAATTTAATTATAAGTCGATCTTAGACTGCATATTTTGTAATTTATAGATCTCGTGTTATTAAGTATTTTTCTGTATAGTCTATGATGTGTAATTTACCAAAGTGTAATTCTAAGTACGAATTAGGCGCCTAGGCGCCTCAATCGTACTGAAGGTACTTTTTTAAAAAACGTGAAAATACCTAATATGATAAAAGTTTCTGAGGTTTTTATGTATACTGTTTAAGTGTTTAATAAACAAAGAACCCGTTTATGCAAAAAAAAGTATTTAATTTCATTTCCACTCACTATTACATATTTTAATCTATGGAGAATGTCGTCAAAATGCTTCACAAGATGTGCGGTGCTATCAAGCTCAGTTTCCGAATAGACCAACGCCACAATTTATTTTTGTTTTCATTTCAACCCCCATTTTGTATGATTTCTTCGAAATAATAAACTGTTTACATTTGATAAAATTAAAAAATTCTCGTTATTGAATCAGAAATAAATTATCGTTCTATCACTAAAAGAAACATCACCGAATTTCAATAACGGGAATTACTTCCGATAGATAGTTAATACCTTAATTTTTTTTTAAATAACCTTAAATATCTCGGTTCCTGTTGAATTTTTCAATTTTTTTTCTAGAACATAATTTGATCGAAATTAAATTATCTTTAAGATGCACACCATTTTATCCCTGTCATCGAAAAATTACTTTGCACCGTGGCGCCACCTACATCAGGTGTTATTCAAACACAATTTCTACACAGTTTCGAAGCCATTCATGGAGGCTAAAAAATTGCGTTGGCCGAATTCGAATGTCACTTTTAG
Source organism: Galerucella tenella (assembly GCA_910591685.1). Classification (NCBI taxonomy): domain Eukaryota; kingdom Metazoa; phylum Arthropoda; class Insecta; order Coleoptera; family Chrysomelidae; genus Galerucella; species Galerucella tenella. The sequence goes on along the minus strand of CAJUYH010005497.1, from coordinate 32,291 downwards.
TTTTCGAGCTATTTCGCCTGGGAGTTTTTATTGGTACACCCTGTGTGTATATATATATATATGCGGAAAAAATTTTGCACTAAAGATTTTAAAATTTACCCTACATTCTGATAGGCTTGGAACATCATCATATTGGAAAACTGATTACAACATCTAATTGAAAATTTAATCCTCGCCATTAGTATTAATTATTCAATTTAATTTCTGCAGATAATGTATGATGAAATGTCATTTTACCATATAAAGTATAGTACAAAATATTCGACGGGTAAAAAAATCGACGAGTAAAAATTCAACGTTTTAAATTGTAAAATGTATATGAATATTGAGAATAATTTTGTATATTTCTAGCATTAAATGAATTGTTCTATATATTACCACGCAGTTGAGTAAAACATATTCTCAATTCGTACAATATTTAGAGCAGCCCACTCTGAAAATTCGTCCAAAAATGTATAATATTTCATGAAATGTTAATTGTCCTGGGCTTACTATGGTGCTCAAAGTAATACTCAGTATAAAATTCTCTCCGTATATATATACATATATATATATATATAGAATTGAAACAAAGACAATCAGTTGCTATATAATTGGTAATGTGAGATTTTTGTTAATTTAGCAGCACCAACAATGATCCGAGAATATAGTATCTATATACAGAACATGAAAAATAAAAGAAGGAAAAAAAACAGTTTCGATGGCAGACAGGAAAAGAACGAAGGAAATATGGACTGAATAAAGACGATATCGAGTTTCTAATGAGATAGAGAGAAAAGATATATTTCCTATTTTTCAAGGAAAATCTGATAAATTAGAGGCAAGCGATATAGAAAAAGGGTGGAGAATGACACTTGAGATAAATATATCCATCCATTCAAATAAAAAAAAGAAACTAGAATGAATTACACTAATTGAATTGCAAAAATATCACGATAAAATCTGCAATTTCGATGTACATCTGTATTGAACAAAAAACAATCACTATAACTGCAATCAACTCACTTTTACTTGTGAATAAATGAACAAAAGTAATATGCTATCGAGTTGAAAAATATTTGATGCGAATTTCAAATGGGTCATGTTAAAAATTGACCGTAGATATTTTCATTGAAGGCCCGCTTTAAAATAAAAATAAAAATATATATCCGATTTCATATTATTGATATACATAAGTAAATAAAGAGAAATGACGAAGAAAAAAAATAAGCGAGCATGAGACATACTGTGAGAAATTGTACATGAGATTGAGTGAACATAGAACCAACACAGTCAGTATGATGAGAAAAAAAAACATCGTACACTTTTATAAAAAGAATGAGAAGCAAAAAAAAAAATTGTGGAAAAATATACAAAATAAGATGAAGAAAAAATAGAGTGACATTGGATGGGAGCTTAAGCGAGTACCGTGGGACGAAACGCAAGCCGGCCACTCGGCCATCTACAACGTTGACGTTGACTAAAAGTGTTAGCCAACGTTACAAGCTGCTCTGCAGCATGTAGCAGACCATCATTCCCTCACTTCGTTTTGCCCTCCCTATACATATATTGTTAACGTCCTCTCTTTCGTTCTCACCAACAGACATTGTACTGGAAAAACTCGGATAACTACGATAATATTGAAATATTGCGCTCATATAAAGGGTCATCGTCGCACCGCTGGATAAAATGAACTAAGAGGTAAAACAAAAACTATACATCCTAAACTCTTAAATTGCAAACTCCAAGTCTCGTTAGCATTATTTTATTATATATATATAGGCAAGTCATTTTTTATATTACTCATTCGCAACTCGCGAAATAATTCAACTTCTGGCGACGTATCTAGATCACTATTTTCTCTTTACCTCTCTCATCCTTTAAACATATTTCTATATAAAAATCTATTTAATATACTCTACATACGTCTGAGTAAAAATACAGACACCGAAAATAAAAAAGAACAGAAAAAGGGAAATAAACCTAAAACATATATTGATGAAATACAATTTGTTGTGGTGTCATCTCCAGTACAACAATTTAATTAGGCAGGACACGCGTGGCTGTGTTCGATCAGCAGGCCAATAATTAAACGCTAGCGGCGATAGCACGTTCCGATGGAGGTGAAAACGAGAGGACACGAAGAAAGAGTGACAAAGAGAGAAAGAGGAATACAGTGAGAAAATGTGGCGCCGAATATACTCGCATATATATAGCAACACACGCATGCGGCCAACTCGTCGCTTTCACCAGTTTCCTTGCAGCTGCTACTGGTCAGCCGTTCGGAAATCACTCTACCATGGTGGGTTTGTGAAGGGATCCGCAGCATCGCGGTAATCCACTCGCGTTTCTGCCGCTGGCCCTCAGGCCTCTCTGCCTCACTTCATCCTCTATCGATAATTGAAAATTAACCAAGCGTCCGTCCATCCATTTGGGAACCACCCTCTAATCACGGCGACAGCTCCCACTCTACCCCTCGCTCTCTCTTTCTCTCTGTCATCCACTTTCTCTCTCCCTCACTGTTCCTGAACATATACCATGCCCTCGTTAACTTGATCCTATACCACCGGTCACTAATAAGTAATCGTCCACGTATCCACATCTCTCGTAAACCACTGACGAACACGTGGTGTATCGCATTATCGAGATGGTACAGCATATTCCGAGCCCTCTCGATCATACTCTGTTTCACGCACCACTTGTCACTATTTGTATAGCTACAGCATGTGCATAATGCACTTATATATATATATGGAAATTTGTCTGATGTATGTATATCTATACATCGTAATGATCTTGTCATAATGACAATATTGTTTTCCTACATTATATGGTATATGTATAGATAATGTGGATAATATTTTGCACGGTGTGTTTATTATAAATAACTCAGAAATTTGTTATGTTATCAATTGAATTTTACCGCACGGATATGCCACCGTGTTGTCACCGGTGTCACTGTGTAATACCATATCGCACATGTCTATAGTATATCTGTGGAAAACGCGTATAATAATGTAACTGTTATGAGCCAATAAAAGTGGTATACGACGCAAACAAGAAAATTTTGTCCTGCAGCACGACGTGAGTTCGTCTATATGACGTGTCACTTATCCTTTGTGTGTTTTTGAAAACTTTTTGATATTTAGTGCGAAAAAAAATCTGTGATGAAAACTAAAAGTCGAAGATATAATCATGTGGATTAGTAAAAAAAAATGGTTAAACAATTTCGAATTATAAATCTTATTTCAATGCTTCAGTAATAATACAAATGGGCGCTTGCATGGATTCTTTTGAAATGACGTAGATTTTATTTCATGTTATATAGTATCTACTGTATATTATAGTGAATTAATGAGTTTGTTGCACTTTTTAAAAACTTTGCCGACTACTTTGTTTTTAATTTGATCGATTTCGATGATGCTTTTAGTATCTGAAGATGTTCAGTTTCATTAATTCCGAGGCTGAATTTCAATCTTCACAATTCAGAATGGAGAATGCAAATTTGAAAAAATATTCTAGATTTTCTGGAAAATATCGTTCATATTGTTACAATAGCATTTTAATTATAATTATATTTATTATGAAAAAATTACGATTTTTGACATCTTGTTTATGTATTAAAATCTATAAAAATTACAGCAATTTCTTCACGAATGGTTGAATTTTTGCAGTCATCTTTATAAAATTTACAGACAACAGAGAATGTTTTCAAAGTGCATTGGATTTGTCATTTTTTTGAAAATTTTAAAAAATTCACTGGAAATATTGAAACATTATTAATACAATTTTCCCATAATTTCATGACATAAAAATGTTGATAAATTATATTCATTATTGTTTGCCTTATCGCAAAAATTTCTTTCACCAAACTAAATGATACGGTTCTGATTGGAAATTGATGTAGAGTTGCCTGTAAATGATATATTCATCTCATTCTTCGTACAATTCACCGGCTGGTTGTAATAAATATAAGCGAAAATTTATTATAGTGAACATCATTATTCACCACAGAATATGCGTAGGTATAACTATTGCAGCAATGTAAAACGTAGATCCGAGTGAGAACAATAGAATAAGAGATACAAAACAGTTACTTTTCAACGTTCTCATAATAATTTACTGATAGATTTTAACTCTGCGCTGTTCAAACGTCATTCACGCTGCCATGGATCAAGCATCAAATTTCAAGCAGTAATTCGAGCCCAAAGCAAATATCCTGTGCCTATTACTAATGCGATAAAATTCTTAAAAAGAAAAAACTTCAATGCATCAACATGAACATTGATTTCAATTTAAAAAAAATATATATTATGACATTACAAATTTTATTTAACATTTCAAATATTTATTTCAAGTGAATTTGACACTGGGCGCGTCAATAGTCAATCATGACTATTGAATATTCAATAATCATGATATTTATATAAAGAATGGCGAATATTATATCTTTGAAAATAATCGTAATTATATTTATTCACTTGTAATTTACATGATAAAACGTATTGAGGAGTCGATATAAACATTGCCATTGGTCGTTCATATAATAAAAGAAAAAAATTAGCGACATTGGAAGTAATTAACGTCCCAGTCCTGGAAGTTTATGACGCAATTCAACGTCTGCATGAATAATAACGTAAGGATCTTTTCCAGGTTCATATATTGATACATCAGCTGCTGCTTTCCCGTCAGGAATACCAGGTGGTATTTTGTTACGCGGAAATGTATATTTGCTTATAACATAATCACCATTCTGAAATTATTAATGTTCTCTCTCTGTTATATGGAAACAATTGTAACATTTGTATATTCTTTTATATATTAATAAATATAGAATGAAATTAATATTGTCATATTATCTGATATTGATAGACAATATCAGAGAATCGAAAAAGAAGTAAATAATTGTAAATTATCGCTTGATGTAAATAACTCAAACTGAACAAAGTTATAATGACAGTTTTATCAAATTATCTCTGGTGGCATGGAACTCCAGGACACAATCGATGATGGATAATAATTTTTAATTAAATTTTTTGTTCATCAGATACTTCAAATATTTTTGAGTACCAAAAGGTTACGAACAAAAATTTATGTTATGAAAAAAATTATTAAATATCATGCTGATAGACGTAGTTACAGGACTTCATTAAATATAACAACCACGGATATTGTAAAGCCACAAAGAACATATTTAAATATTAATTATACTTACGGCCTTGCATGGACAAGCTTTCGGAAATTTACCCTTTGGTATTCCAGCAGCAATAATATCTTTTCCAAATGCTTCATCCTTCAAAGCATCGCAAAGTGGTATATCGAAATCTACAATTGAACTCCCACCATATGACAAATCGGCTTTCATCTGTTTCAAAATAACAAATAAATCATGAGTTTTATAAAGATAAATTAAGTTTTTACACCCGCCAAAAATAAATATCACCATCATCGTAGCTGGTACATCTTTCTTCACAGGTACTTTGATGGATATAGTGTCGCCAGGTGGGTGAATTTCAGACGACCATGAATCGAAATACGGATTATCAATCATATTAATATCTATTTTCTTCATTGTTAACTGTGCAGTTGGCTAAAGGAAAATAATCGAACATATTAACGTAAATTTACACTAGATGTAAATATTACAAATTATGTCAATAACTTACATCTTGACCAAAGGCCATGCCAATGCAAATAGTAGCCACGAATAATTGTATGAGTGCACAAGCCATTGTATTCATTATTATCATAAGCATCCAGTGTTTACTGATGAATTAATTCTTTATGTGAAAATGTAGCGATATATAAACCCATTCCAATCGTCAATACTGATCGCAATTATCTGACACACGCATAGGTTTAATTAAATATAATTGTGTATAATTTTTGAATGTCACCTTGAATAAAGATAACTATGAGAAAGGAAATAATGATTATTATACAACAAAAATAATTATCATATTATAATAATTATTATTATGCATGTTTTATGCTTTATTTATGGTTATCGATACTTTTTATATCATGTTTAATTGCAAATATAGAATAATTATATGTGCAATGTATATTTTGATAGATTTGAATCAGAGCGGATGTAGTGCTGCATGATGATGTTATCCATATTTTTGAATAGATGAATATGATAGCACGTTATGTTTTATCTTGAATTTTGATTCCAGTTGTCATTTCAAAATTACGTAAAATATAAAAAGGTAGAACATTAGATCATATTGTTGCGAAATTTGTGTCAATATATCACAGTGGGTTATTATAAACCAAAATAAATGTGAATGTGAAAGTGTTCAGTTAAATAACATTCCGGAATTAATTTGTTTAAATTTGTCGAGTATTGTGAACTTATATTGGTTTTTGGATTATGTAATATATAAATTAATACGTGACAATTTTTGGTACTGTTGGCTTGAAATATTATAATATGAATAGTAATCATACAATAATATCAACTCTATAAAATATAATATAAAATTCTATTCTATTTTTCATTATTTTTGTTTCAAAAAAGAGTGAAATATGAATTTCGTAGTTTTACATCGTTATTGAATATCGGCATTTCGAAACTTACAGTCAGAAATAATCTCAAAAAATTTTTTTTCGCCGGCATTTCAATGGATTTGAGATCATTTGATGAAATGATGTACTATCAGATCCACGTCAAGCATTAAACTGGCAAAGCTGTTCACCGAATGTATTGTGCTCTGTATCTGTGAGCTATTTTCACATATGGACTGGATTTCAAATTAAAAAATTAATATGTTGAAATAGGAGATATTATAGAAACATCAAAAAATGTTATATACATTGTGTCATGAAATATTGTCAACCCTCCACATCAACGCTTGACACTATTCTCGGGCGTCAAAAAAAAAAATCTTATTGTAAAATTAAAATCTTTTACCAAATTATAATGCAAGAAACAATTAAGAAAAAATTGCGTCAATATGAATAGTTGGGAATTAGACGACAGAAAAATACATAATTCTTAGCGGAATCATAAAATGATTATATGACAATAATAAATCGACTAATTGGCAATTATCGCCGTGAGTAAAATATAATTTTCAATGAGAGTGACAAGGAAGTTTCATCCTATAAAGAAAATTCATAAGTTGAACTAGGATGTCAATGGTCAACAAAGGCTGCCTTGAGACAAATATTCGTTGTTAAGACATTCCTAATTCCCACTGTCTACTAGATGGTGATCACGTGACGAACCTAGATAAAGGTCTAAACCAACTTATGATAGCTGAAAACTCATCTTCGACACTTCTGCTCTACGAGCCAAATTGTAAAGTCATCATCGGGGAACTATTCCCCAAGCATTGAATTGTCTTATTGAAAAGTATGGAGAAATTAACTGAAAAATTGAATTGTTTGATGAAAGTTAAATTGTCATTAAAGTTGAATTATTGCGGAAAGTAATTATTGTGATAACATAATCAGCCAATATTAATTGTGTGTGAAGCAATTATTGAAGTAAAAGACGAAAGAAGCGTCATTGAAATATTGTCAAATCCACGTAAGTGTTACGCGCGAATGTGCATATTCGATTCATATTCTGGCTTGAATGATCGATTAAATTAAATACTATTTCAAATATATTGCATTTGATTGGAAATTAATTTATACGTGTAAACCATTTTGAGCAGTTATTCCCATTGTGTTTGTCAATTAATATGTATATTGGAACACCACGGGTCATTGGAGTTATTCAGCCCAAAAGACAGATCTTATAGTCGGAGGAAATTGTTATCGAGTTTGTTAATTCTCCGTCAGAAATTAATTGGCGCGCAAGATTTATTAATATTATATTTTCTTATTTGTCTTATCCATGAACACTACCACCCATTTTCCTAGGCCGCGTTCAGTGTAGACTTTTCAAAGTCGAACATTAGGAAAGAAAAGTTCCTGTTTAAACGTATTGAACATTACGATAAATACAACAATTTATGTTGAAAAAAGTTATACAATTTGGTATTTGTGTAAGTAAAATTTTTTTTGCCATGTTACGACTCGCGTAAAGCTCATGTCCGGACAATTTACAACCGCCATACTTTATTACAGCTGACATTAAAAAAAAGCTCATAGTAGTTTTTATATTTTGATAAAAGTTTGAACTTAACTATGCAAAAGTGTTGTACCTAAATCATGGATTTTCTATCGAGTCGGATTAAGATCAAGTGATTTTCTTTTGTAATAACAAACAAGTTACATTTTGAAATATCAATTCATATTTGAAGCCAAAACTTTTGACTATTTTTAAAAAATTTACAATAGTTAAGGACTGTTACATGTGAAAAGTAGATATTTCGAGTAATGAAACAACTAAATCAAAAATGAAATACACTATTGACGTAAATTTTTAAAACAATGACTTTTGTCTTCTTATTTTCATGATTATTTTCGTTACTCCAAGTATGAATCCTAAAAATTTCAGCACTTTATTATCCCTCATTGAGTTCAGAGATTGAATTATTTATTTGCATTAATGGCTTCAATGCTAAAAACTTCTCTGCAAAGATATTCGATTTCACTTTACATTATTGATCAATACGCTGTTATGAAAAAAAAATTATTTTTTTATTTTTTATGCACCATAAATTCTCTCTTGATATGTAATTTCGCTGCGTTCAATACTTAATAGATATTGATGAGAATAGAATAAGATCAATACAGTAATATCATCTACACTCAAAGTATATCGAGTCAGACAAGGTATAAAATAGCATACAATTATAGGAATGAATATATATAATATATCACTATTCTTTGTCATGGAATTTAAAAAAAAAAAATTACTAATCGTCGTATCTATATATATATATATATAGATGTCGCAGTGAGATAATGAAATATGCAATTTGATCAAATATATATATATCCTATATATGTCTGTGTAAATATATCTTTTTTGGATGTGCCAAATTTCAACTGAATAATTCATAGCTACAATTTTAATTGTAAGGATCATATCGACCGAACGAATATACGAAAATGCAGATATTTTAGCAGTCCACTTTTCACGATACGATTGTCATAATTTGAAATTGTAGACTGGAATGGACTCTATTACTGATGACCGAAGAGTATTACTAATTTGTGAATCGATCTACACATATATATATATATATATATATAT
>CAJUYH010005497.1:0-23055 GCA_910591685.1 Galerucella tenella | reverse complement strand
ATATATATATATATATATATATATCGTGGGTTTACTGTGAAAACTAACCAAGTCAAAAAACTTGCTTTTGCATAAATTATGTTTAAAATTTAGATGCTTATATAAAATCAGATTCTATATACAAACACAATTTTTACTCTAAATGCATAAAGTATATGTATAAATGTATAAAATATGATGACAACGAAAGATAACTTTCGTCATTTTTCCTTGTTGTAAAAAGTGCTTCAATCTTAATGTTCATTATCGGGTAAATTTATTCCCACTGTTCTACAGTGTATAATGATTCGTTGAATTTTGCTTTGGTCGTATTAACTCAAAACTTCCAAATTTTGACTTTGTCAGATTTCGCAGTAAATCCACGATATAAATGTGTGAATGAAATTGGAACAGATGCTGTAATAAATATTTTCAACGACATTTTAATATGCCATGTTGTACATTCCTCTCTGTCCATTATATATTTTTATAAAAGACATTTTTGTTTATGTATGATATTCAATGAAATGAATAAAATATAAAAATATATTCATCAAATCTAATCTTTGACCTGTTATTTTGCAGAATTTGATAGTAAATCTTGAAGGAGAATATATATATATGTGAGCAAAGCGCAATGTCGTCAAATATTTTTTCATCATAAGTTTTTATGATTTCGGTGATCCTAGATATTGGATCCCTCATTTTGCATTATTGTCCGGGGTATAGCATCTGTTTTGCGTATAACCAGGTTCAATATACGTATATGTAAAGCTATTCGCTCGAAATCTTTCCTCACATCATATCAGCTATACGTATTTTTCCTGTTTCATTCGCCATAAAATATAAACAACTACCACTACATACTTGCTTGCTCACATTTTACCTCTCTCCCATTCTCACTCTTTCCCTCATTTATGTCGTGTGCAAATGGCATATATGACAACAGTACGAAAAAAAAAAAAAAAAAAAACAGAAAAAACAGAAAAAAGAAAAAAATAATAAATAAAATCCCATCGGGTAACCCATCTTCTCTTGCATGTATCCATCATTCGAAAGCCGGTTCGCGGATAAACGAATCGCACACACAACCGTAACGAATGATTGACACGTTGACATGGATAAACGATGCCGGGTGTACGCGCCGAAAAAGTCCAACAAAAAAAAATCGAATAAAAAAATGAAGGAAAAAATAACGTAAATAAACGAAATAATAATACCAATAAAAAAAAATTCACTCACGCATCCAACCAAACGATTTATGTGCTAGCGTATCGTGTAGACCAATACCTACATACATCGATATATTCCCACTTTAGTTGTATAGATCCACGTAGCCATCCATACATACATACACATACACACACGCATACACTCATATACATATACAATGAAGCAGTGGAAAAAATAGAGTGAATAGAAGTGACTTTGTGCGGTTGCAGCCAAGCCGCGATTCTCTCCAACTCTTCGAGCATTCTATTTACCGTGCACTCCACCGTCTCTTTCTCTTTTGCCTCTATACCTCTCTACACCATTCACTGTTTTAACGTGTTATTTACCGTCGAAGCAAAATTTATCTGGCTTCTGGTAGCGTCACAACGGCCGCACCCCATTTTCGCTCAACTCGTTGTCGTCGTTGTCGTCGTTGTCGTCGTCGTAGACCCTCCGTATATTCCCACTGCAACTACTATACATATATGTGTATATTCGTACGTTCAAAACACCAAAGCGTCACTACAATATTTTTCCAGCATTCTCTACTCTATGGCGTCCATCCCCTTTCTTGCACCAACCCCTATATCCTCTATTACCACTAGAAAGTGTCTACGCATATGGACTTTACATCATCTCTATTATATGAAATAATACTCATCGATAGCAGCACAAATCATATAATTCAATTTTCTCTTTCGCCAGTGTCTAAAGTTCACAGTAAAATCATTTATTTTTTTTTTGTTTTTTTTTCATTGCATTTTTAACAGGCGGATCAATCTTCATTGTTTGTTCGTTATTACAGGGCACTCGCGCATGGAAAATCGAATATACACTCACACATATATATATATATATGAACACGGTCAAAGGTGTAAGCGCGATGGGACATGGAATCGTTTGCTGGCAAAGAGGTAAATCCCCCGGAGGTCTTTCGCCACACAATAGCAACATAACAAAGTTGCTATCTCCGAAGGGGTTTAAAGTTCCTATGGATATATATAAATATATATATATATACATATAGATATGACGCCCGAGCGGATCGTCAACATGGATGTGTCCCTGTAAGCACAAATGCCAATCCCTAAGTCTCATGAGGTTATGCTCGTTGCATGTCGTTCTCTTGAGTACTGCTTGGCGCGCGCGATAACCCGCCACACGACTCATTCTCTGAACAACAAAACAAAATAGCAATTCAATAAATAAGTAGGTACAGGGTGTGTATCAAAATTACTGACATTCGTCTTGAAATGCTATGTTCCTAAGGTTATTTCAAATCGCGCAGTCCTCATTCATCGCAGTTTTGATATTGTACGGTGTGTATCAATAATAATTTATTGCAACATTGAATTCGTTGAATATTCACTATTTATAGGAGTATATTAGTGATTTATTAATGTCTGCCTTTTTCACCGTTGCATTAGTAGTGTTTTGGTGCAGAATCAGTGTTTGGACTTTATTTTTAAACTGTGCTTACGCCTCAGTGCATCAGATGACATTGAATAAATAATTATTTTGGTAATTACATTTTATGATGAATTTATAAATAAATCGACAAGAACTTCTGAATTTCTAATGAGCTCAGTAAACTATTGTTAATAAAAATGCAAGAAAGAGGATGAAGATTATATATACACAATTATAATATTTCGAAAAAAAAAATACAACACCTAATAACTATACTAAATTGCATTTTTTGCGAACAGAGTTTTTATAAAATGTTCCTAATACGGACATTCAAGGATCAATATAATTCATGAACATTCCGAGAAATGTAGTATTCCCATTCATTTTTCCTTTAAATATCTATATTTTTTGAAATATTGCATTGGTTTATTGAAAAAACTCTACACTGTATATATCCATATATATATTGTTACGTCCAGTCTGTAATACGCAGTTGGTATAGTTGAGATATTGGCGGCTTTGGATTTAAATAACAATTTACAAGGATAATTTAATTTAGAAGGAATGAGAGTCCGAAAAGGTAGAGGGATTGTTGCCAATCACTGCTATGCGCAACTGAGGCGATTGTGATGGTAGGCGGTGATTGGTTGATGAACGATTATTTATGTTAAGCAATTATTTTTTATTCACTTTAAAACAATTGACAATTATATGATTACATCGATTTTCCCTCTACCTTTAAATGTTCTTTAATAATATGACGACACTGAATGATTACATGTGAATTGATAGCTAAGAAATTTATTTTATTTAAAGACGTTAGAGAGCTTGGAGAGCTCCGAGGTTTCAACTACTCTGAACTGATTTTTAACTTCGAACTGATGATTCAAAATTCTGAATATTGAAATCTAAACTGATTCTCGTTCTTAAAATCTGAACTTATATAGAGATTTGTCTTGCTGGCGAAGAGAGGGAAGTTCCTTCAACTCTCAATATTATGTGTCAATAACTGACTAATAATATTTGTCTTGATGATGACTAAATTGAAATTTTCCTCTGTTTGCATTACTGAGGTTGATGAACGACTTCATTGTGAATTATTACATTGCTCTTATACAAAAGTATTTAATCAATATTTGTGAATATTATTAGTTTTCCATATTCCAAACCGGATTCCAATCTCGCACTATTTTATGCAGATAGTAATAGAGCAACGCACAGCTGATTTCTAGCTAGTGTCGTTGACCGGTACACCTTGACATGTGAAACCAGAGTAGCTATGAATGGAAAGGGAATATTTGTTAAAGCTTCGAAGCCAAGGAGATAACATGTATACATATATATATATGTGTGTATGTGTATGTAATATAGGTAGATGAAACAAACAAAAATAGACAACTAAAAACAAAGCCCGAAATTGTCGAGAATTATGTTCTCGGGACATCCTGGGTACGAGCTGCACGAGACCGTAATATCTTAATTCGCATTCACAGTACGCACCAGTCCCAGGTGAATATCCACTGAGTATACCGAAAAGTTGCTTCAACTATTCTGTGATCTCTCTTTCTTCCTCATTGGCCCGCTGGTATTGCACTCGACTTTACTATTGCAGTATAAAGAAGCATATTCTTGTCGCAAGTAAACGTGCACAATGAAAGAGGTCAAAGATGACACGTTATCGTATTGCTAACTATGCACTCGTTATACGTCGTCTTAATACGAGTTGAAAGAAAGAAAGTGTAGTAAATGAGACAAATATAACGTTGTTGGCATTATCTGACTACTTATATTTTTCTTTACTTCTTATTTCACAGCAATTCCAGTTTCATCAGACTATTTTACATTTTGCTGCACAGGGACATTTTTTATCTTGATGGCATTTATAGAAGAATGCGCAATGGCCTCATGAAAACAAATATCATATCCGACCATGTTGAAATTAATTTTCACGATTATTTTATCTATGGCGCTGTATACTCCCAATTGTTTACAATACTGTCATTGAAATTTTCTTTTTCATAACGCCACCCTGCATTGTCTTCTTGTGTACATTATACTTATATATATATATATATATACCAATGAACAATACTCAATCGAAGAATAGTGATATACTCATTTGTTAATTTGCAGAAAATTGAGTGGAATTTTCTATATGTTTGCTATAAATAACTATTAGCTAATATATCATTTAAAAATGCTATGTGTCTGAAGATCAAAATAAACTTTCCGAAACTTACATGAACTGACGTCCACTGATTGAGTATCGATACTTGCCTACGGGTAACTATGTGAGGTAACTATGAACTCCGTAATCATCTCATGGACTTCGTGATAGAATGAAACTTTTCGATATCAATATTTTTATCTTCGGGTTTCAATCCATGGCCCAACTTAAACCGAGCAGTTATCAAATGTTCCCCTTTATTCGCGTAATTAATAAGTATGTAATATAGTGTTGAACAAATATAAAATGCAATTTCAAACGATAGATAATAAATTAGTAGATATTAGAACTCGAATAGTTCCCTTTATCCGTGAAATTAATTATTAATGATTGAAGTACTGAAGATAATTTCATATTGTTTTGATGAACGAAATTAGAACTTAGAGATAAAATTATAAAGTATATATGTTGCTCAAACTATAATTAATGATATCGTTTCGATGTCATTTTGAATATCTTGTGTTACAATAAATGATAGCAACAGTGAAAATTGAAAATGCACATAATTTACTTTGTTGCATAAAAATTAATATCAATTCAACGACAGGTTTCGATATTGATTCATGATTGTATTTCAATTCAATCGTTCTCGTACGATCAACCGTATTTTAATTCATCCAACATTATTGCTTTTGGTTTTACTGCCATTGTATTATGTATTCATTGAAAATTGTACCGATTTCCATTATTAACATTTATCATCAAGAATCACTGAGATAAAATAGCAGTATAATTACAATATAAATTTCAAAACATTCAGGCCATTTAATTTTTTAGATTGACGAACAATACAAATTATAAATAACATGGTACTCATTATACTCAATGATTAAATAATTCTTCATACAAATATAGCTATAACAAGAGATAATTCATCAGTAACATAAAATACACATGAGAGTATATGCAGTTTTTATGAGATGACGAAAATATGGTTTTAACCTGTATTCGCTATTGATATTTAATGTTTAAAGATTATACTGCTTTGTACATCCCACCGCCTATGAAGATAATAATATTATAGTACTATTCGACATTGTCAATATTGTTTTACCAGTAAACCGATACCATCATACCACTAAACTATTAAATATTGTGCCGATTAACTGCATCGTACACGAAATGTATTTTTTTATAGTGACTGTAAAAATGAAATGAATATTAACGTTAAAAAAATATTGTTCAAGTATTTTCTGGTGTGAAAAAAAAAATATTTAGATGAGAAATAATTTAATAACTATTACAGAATGATCAAATGTTAACGTTAACAAATCAATAAAGTGCACTTTGGGTGTGATAGAATTTACATAAATAATAATGATATAGTTTGAATTGAATTATCACTCAGTTTGAAATTTTACATTTCACTACACCATTAATTGTTATTAAATAACTAATTCGGTTATTTTTCGCGATTCTAATTGTCCATCAACGTCCTCAACAAAAGTCACCACGATCTTGAAAATTTCTGTGTTAAATTATATATTATATAATTTTCAGTATACGTATACATATAAAGAACTATATGAAAGTGACAAATAATAAAATGAATGACACTTGAATCTACCTAGTTATCGATTTGACTCTTTATATCGTTATTTTCCAAATTGCAAACGCACATGGCGCATATTACAAATACATACAGATGCATAGCAAGTTTTTGTCACTTGCAAAACGATTATTTGTCAATTTTCAACATTTGGTTGCAACATACCTACTTCACGTGCATTGATGGTACTATTGGGAAAACGAATGAAGGTGCCCCTTTGAAAACAATCACCAGCAGCGTTGCCTATATTTATATATATCTATATATGTATACGTCAATAAAATTCGATCAAGTGTCATACAAATTCATTTTCAATCGAATGTCGCAATCAAGAGTATTACGGCACGAGATTTCAAGTACTTGACACTATCAACGACATTTTATATTGCACTTCACTTGTACATATTCCATATTTTTATTTTCCGTGCATTGAGTAAATAAAATTACAGTGAAAAATTAAATATGAATGAGTATAACAATGAACAATTTGAAAGTGAAGGTTATAATTAAAATTTAAAGATGTTAAAGAGCTATTATGGAGATTGTAATTGATTGTTTTGCAATTGCAGATGATGTTGAGGATACAAAAGAGGAAAAAAATGAGTGGTTAATTGACAGCGCAACAAATATATTGACAAATGAACTTTGTCACGAGCCTCATTACATGGAAACAACGGTAATGCATGAAATATTTAGTTATTAAATATGTGATTAGATGACGTTTCATTGTGGGCTTTTTGATCATGATTCATAAAGAATATTGATGGTATGGTGAGGCTAAAATTATCATCACTCACACAACAAATACTCAATTGTGAAATTGGTGAAAATGTCACTACGGAATATCCATGGATATTTGTGAAAAAAGATATAATAGAAGACAATCTTTATCTACATAGTGAGAGCAGTGACTTTCTTCCAGTTCGTGAACAAATCCTCAATTATTCACCGAGCAATTTACTGATTGGCTACGCGCCAAAATCCATTGATGATAAAGGACATTTTCACGTTTGTCTTACGGAAGACAGTCGTGACGCGATGATGAATCAAATTAAATTATTGAGATATGAACAGCAAAATCGCGTTAAAAATTCGATCTTCAAACGAATTGGAATTTGGCGAGATTTAGGAAGTAGCGATGAAATTGATCAATCTTTTGTTGAAAATAATCGTGCGCTTTTTGAAATTCAGGTAAAATGTCGAATGGTTTCATAGGAATAGATGAATATTTGACTTGAAGTTTTCCTACGTAAAGGTCAAAATAAAGACAGTAGTGTTGGACTCACCGATAAAGCTGGTAAACCGCAACGCTGAGGAGCAAAGAGATGGCTACATAGAGCTTGTACTTACGAGACAGAGCTTTAACAACGTGACTCGAAGATTAGTTTCTCGAGGCGACCAAGCCAATCCTGCAACGAACGATAACGAGGCCCAGACGACAACTTGCACTCCCATAAACTCGTGGTCTCAGTACTGCTATGACTACAAACCGATCAATACAATAGCTTACAACGAGGATGAAACTAAGTCAATGAAAAAATTACTACAATCTCATACAAACTTTATATGCAACGATGTGATAAACATTCAATATTATTTTGCTTCCATTAACTTGAATTTGAGCGCCTTAATCTCGACATTTATGCATTTGTAGACACTTTTAAATACTATTTGGGATCTCTATACAAATGACTGTGAGAGTCTAGTTAAAAATGAAAAAGATACAAGGGTACCGGTGCCAATTGCGTATACCGAATATCAACGTTATCATGATGGAAAATTGACTGACGAGAAAGTTATCAATGATTTTTGTTGGCATCCATTGCAATCGGGAATAGCAATTGCTGCATACACAGATCATGCAAAAAGCGAGTATCTCATCGGAAGAAATCTCCAAGACAAAGTAAATTGAAATTCTCATATGTAAATATATTTAAGTGTGAGACGATTATATAAAAAAATATATAATGATTGAATTTTCAGGTATTAAGAGTTTGTCAAGGAAATAATAAATTGCTCGTGTGGTCTGTGAACGATTTTCTTGCTCCCAAGATAATTCTTGAGTGTCCACGAGAGGTTACTGCTGTTTCAATCAGACCACTCGACGGAACCACAGTCATTGGGGGCTGCGCGAACGGCCAGGTATATATATCATGGCGCCCACCAACCTTTGATCAATTTTTCTTTACTGAATGATAATTTTCATTTTTATCGTTTTCTGTTTTTATTTATTTTTCTCCTTTTCGACTATTAGATTGCAATATGGTCTTTGCCTGAACGAATTGAATCCGCTGATGTTGTAGAATTGAGCAAAACAAGCCAAATAAAATATCGAGTTGCATTAAAAAATTTAATGAGTTGGATGAAGCAAACCAGTGGATCGAAAGTTATTCATCCAGCTGCAATGTCGTCAATTGAAAATAGCCAAAAAAGTGCGATTACGCAAATTATTTGGCTGGCCAGTAACAGTAAGCTCAATGAAAATGGTCAGATAGTTGAGCTGGATACAAACTCCAATGTCGATGAACTCGGTTGGCAGTTCGTGACATCTAGTGAGGACGGCACTGTGGCCTGTTGGGATCTGAGGTCGGCAACTCCATTTCCCCATATCCCCAATTGATTTTCCACAATCCCTTGCCTCTTTTCTTCTCGCATTTCTTATCTTTTGCACATCTATTTCTTTTATTTCATTATTATTTTTCCTCCTTTATTTTTTTATTCCGCTCTCTTTTCTTTTATCCACTTCTCTGTCGCGCATCGCCCAACGCTGCTACTCGCCATTTTTTTCTCTTTTTATTCTTCTTCGCTCAAACTCCGCGTCGTACCATAAAACTTTATCCTCAACTCTCTACGGATTGCTCGCATTACCTTCCTATTCATCGTGAAAGTACAATTCACGAGTGTAATTCAAGTATGATCTGCGTTGATATATATATATATATATATGTATATAAATATATATATATATCATATTTTTTATAGCTTATTTCATTCATTTTTTATTCCCTGTCATTGCAGACAACGCGATGAAGTTGAACGATTAAACATGCGAAAACGTAAATTGAAGAGGAAGCGCAAAACAATTAAAAAACCTGATGCTTTAGCACGATCAATTTCACCATTCAAAGTGTTAAATAACATATTTAGTCCCATATATAATCTTACGGTGAAACATCAGAATGAGGAGAGACGAGTTGTCATTACTGCCATGAATTTTTATGTACCAAAAGTGCAGCGAGTGCAAATTGAGACATTTAACAATGACGAAGATGATATTGCTACAAAACGATATTACAAGCCAGTGATTGAGAAACCAGACCATAAAACAACTAGAGCAATTTTTGTGGGTACCCTTGAAGGTGATGTGGGTGTTGTTACTTGGGAAGGCTTTGGATTTTCCACGGGTTTAAAGATGAATAGTGAGTCAATACGTTGGATATGGAGGAATGAGGGTGTACACGATGGTCCTGTCACCCACATAGTAAGATCAAACCACTTGAATAATGTCATTTTAACAATTGGCGGTAGAGCCCTTGCCATTTGGCGTGAAGATTATGATGAGCCGGTTCTTATGATAACATCTACGATAAGGTAAGAAGTATGGTATATCTTGATGGAGAAAAGTGAATAGTAATAGTTGGAAAGTGAAAGAATAAAATAGCAATTCGGGAATATATTGAATCACGTCACTATATATAAAATGATTTCAAACGATTTGCTCATTTCAAATAACTTGTTGATCATCTGTAATTTTAGGGCAATTTAATTCTTACTTTATTTGGGCATTGCTTAGTAAATGTCAATTAGTTCACTATGAATAAATGTCAAATGTCCGCCAGTACTTCCATACTAGAAGGAATTTAACTAATAATATTGATAGAAAATCAAATTTGCGATAAACAACAACCAACAGGGGAAATAATTTTATATGGAAAATCTACTTTTTACATTCGGATAATGATTGATATGTAGAATAATAAGAGTATTGCATTTCTCTTCTATCAAATTATATAATACATTTTGTAAATTTGTCAAACTGTCATTTTGAAGATGATCCATGATCTCCAACTTTTACATACAAATCGTATGTCGAACATTAGAAATACTTTGATACCATTAAATATTGAAAAATATGAGAGTACACTCGCAAACAGTAGTACCAAATATGCAATAATATTGTGAAATATACCACAATGGTGATACACAATTGTAATGGTACCAAAATGGTATTGAGCATATAAATAAATAGTAATAATTACCATTCACTTTTCTCGTTATTAATATTTAAAAATTGTGAGTGGATTATTAATACATTTCGTTTATATTTCAGATATAGCGCGTGTTGCTGGAGCGCATCTCGCCCTTCTGTTTTTATTTTGGCACGGGCTGATGGCACCATTGAAATTTGGGATTTGATTGTTACAAGTGATCAAGCCTGTTTCACTCAAAGTATTTCTGGACGAATAATTACTGGAGTTTATGCTTACGATTTGTATTTGAAGCCACCGTGTATAGCTTTTTGTGATTATAATGGTATTATACGATTGTTTGTAACGCCAATAGATTTCTCCACTTTTGATATTGATGATGTCAAGTGGATGACGATATTTGTCGATCGTGAAGTAAAAAGAGTAAACCGTAATTCACATTAAAAAAACATTATTGCAAATAATGTATATATATATAAATATATATAACTAAATTAGAGTGCCTACAGATGGAACATTTGAAGAACTGGCAAAATGAATGGATAGATAAAAATATTGCGAAGACCGAGAAACATAATGCAATACTAGAAAACGCAGTTAAGCCAAGCGTGAACTCTGAAATACAACAAAAGAATCGTACAAAAGGAAGAGAGATTGAAATGAAAACCAAGTCAAAAAACCCAGTAAGAACAAGACACACTTCACATAATATTAAATATAATATCAAACTCAATAATAATTTACAATAATGTAGAAATTGAAACGGGGTCAGCTTATTGAAGAAGCGCAAATGCAATGGAAATCGATAGAATTAGAGCGTACGCAACGAATTATACTTGAAAAAAAAGGTCTGCGACCAGTGGATTTAGCACGTAGACGAGAGCCAGTGTTGAAATTACGTCATGAGGCAAAAAAAAAGCAGGAAAAAATTCATGATATAATGCAGCAACGTGGCCGGATATTCGAGGACACGGTGGCCTTCCTCTTTCCGGAACGGAACTATGACCGTGTGCACGTTAGCATGACCACCAGTGGGACGGTGGAAGGAGAAAAGCCCGATAACGAGAACACTGAGACTCGAGTTGAGAATGATGTCTTTATTCAACGTACGAAGACCAACGTAAGTTTTGTAAGTTTGACAGTGAAGCACTTCACAAGCACTTGACCGACTCGCTGCATTGTTCACATTTGCTTTCTGTATATATATTTAGGCAATGTCCTATAATGTGCCTTCAGAACAAGAGATCGTCCGAGAGTTTAAACAAGTTGCTGGTGATGCTATGCAAACGATGAAACAACGGCCATACAAAGATTCATTTGATTGGCGAACAGTTGTTAGTGAAGGTTCTATGCGAAGACGAATTATAGATATCGAATTGAGGAAAAACACGAAAAAAACCATTGCCAATATTGGAAATAAATGATTTTTTTTGCACCAAAATTCTGACAATATTTAAGAATTTCGTAAACTATTATTGATGGTAAAAATACATGGATAATATTTACAAATATAATTTTCATTATACATTCTTACGATTAATGAGAATAACATTCAAGAATAAACTTTGGAGACGTGAGATAAATCAACGCTGACACGAGATATTGATAACAAATAATTTCACTGAATAGGTAAACTTGAATCGACTCATTGAGTTTTAAGTGGGAAGAATTGAATATAACTGTACTGTAAAATAATAATAATGCATGAGTGGATTTTACTGTTAATACAGATTGAAGTTTGATATCTGGAGGTGATGAATGAATTTATAATTCAAAAGGGTATATCTACACCCGAACGTATTTTCGTTAACCCAATTTTACATATCACTTCCAATCAATTCGAAAAACAATCTGTCAATCACGGAAATAATACAATCAATACAGTAACAACACTCTATGCATACCATGAATAAAATCATTCCATCAATCTAAAAACAATAAACTTTTTCCGATTTATGTGAATTAGTAAAAAAATATGGCAAACAAAAAGCTCTGTTTGCTTAACCAGTCTATTGTATATTACTTTATGATGTATAACACAAAATAAATAATATTGATGAAATGTTAGAGTAAACATGATGAAAAACGAAAAAGGCTTATTGACCAAAATGTAAAAGCGGTCAGCAGACTTTAATCATATATCGAATAGGAAATAATACACCTCCCATTGAACGCCAATGCAAATTTACCGATGTGAATTACAGTTTGATCACTATTGGCGAACACAATACGCCTTCGGATAATGAAAGAAATATATTTATATGTTTCAATTGTTCGTAACAAAAGATTAGTGAAAATAATTAAAAAGTGAAAATAATGCAAATAATATTTCGGTTATTATTTTTTATTTACGTTTTTTTTTTCCTTTTTCATCACATTATTTTTATTATTATCATTTTTGTTTTCGTTTACAGTACACAGCCATTTGCCGGGGGGCAAACGTAACACCGTTGAGAGTATACATCGTTTGTTTTATCTATAACGACACTAGTGTCACAGTAGAGCGTATTATACCATGAAGAAGATGACCTCTATGAAGCTAAAGTGACGTGCAGTAACGTAAAAAATCATCGACTTAAAGTTTCATTAAGATAAGGGAGTAGAAGACAAAAGAAAATCAAATAAATACCGTTATTAATATTGTGTTGTGAAGCGCACGGGGAAAATGAGAAAAAGTGCAAGAATGAGTTTAAGTCCAGTATAAAGGCGAGAAGAAAATAAGTTAATAAATAAATCGAGGGATTACACGAGAGAGCATTGGGCAGATGAGAAAGTGAAGGAACATTGTACGTGCACGACTGTGATACGAGTTTCACCAACTATTCCACGTGGTTTTACACCACCCGCGCGTCGACTGTCTGGTATTATTGCCCAAGTTCGAAACATCTTTACACACACAGTCGAGAGTTGGCCACGATTCTACACGACACATCCTCTTATAAGTATCGCTCTTAACATTTCCTATACCTCTATCTATTCAACAATATATATATTAAACCGCATGGGAGAGACCAAAACTTCTGTCACCGTTTATTGAAGAAGTGCAAAAGTAAAAATACTTTTTTCGCGCAAGTCTGATCATGAGATTTCTTTTTTGCCATCTATATAAAATGATCCGCACTGTCCCTTTGCTCATCACTCAAAATAACAATATCTCCTAAACAAACAACACAAATAAAGGAAAATGTTGGCAAGAGGCGTAGATTCACCCAGTATTTTTTCATTACGTTAATTGGACCGTGTAAAATATTACGAATGGAATATCAAATCCAAACGAAACGTCTGCAGTAATTTATTATTTTTCAAGTTTTAAATACTGACCAAAATATATGTTAATATAGAAGATCGAGTCTATTGTATAGAGTAGGGCGGGGCTAGTTCACCAATTTTTCACTTAGTCGGTCATACCTCCTCAACAATAAGTCTCAATAGATTGTTATGCATACTGATAAGTAAGTAATTTATCTCGTTCCAAAAGTGTCCACAGTAATTTAGTTCTAACTAATCGCATTCAAGAGCTCCAGCTTTTTATGTAGGCAAAGTCAGAGCTGCTCAACGTATCCCATAGATGAGGTAAGTTGTGCAAAAGTATGGGGCAAATTGAGCAGTTAGAAATCCTAGCCAAACTATGGGTTCAATGTTTACTAGACATGATATAATATTTCTACTTGATAACCAACGTTTTATTTATAGTCTTTAGTGACATAACACTGAAACTAAAAGTAATTTTTTTTTTAAATATAAAACAACAAACCGAATCAGCAAAAACTCAGCATATCGTATACTTTACTTATGAATGAGACTCAGTGTTTCTACTTAAATTCAGACTTGAACATTTATGTAATTATCAATAAAGCCTATATTTAAAAAACAAAATATTCGTAGGATCTTGGAAATTTAGTAATCGTTGTCGCTGTTCCAATTAATACGAACAGAAGTTAGTATTTCTCAACTAATCCCAACTTGAAAATTTGTAACAAAACTGAGGTTATGACAAACTGTTCTCATTCTCGATTTTTTTGCTGTTTCATTGCAAAATTCTTCGCTCAATTGACAAATCGTAACTAGCGTTCGCGCGACAAGTTTCCCTTCCGCAACCACTTCTATTTGCAATTTCATACGTTCGTGCGCATTCTATAGCTTCTGCGATATTTCGATTGCCCAACTTACATCTATGCTTAATTAGCCCAGTCCTACTTTACCGCATAAAACATAAATTGAATATAGATTGATATAACATATAGATTCAAACAGATCTTCAACACACACGTTTATTTATCGCGCATTCGTTTGCACACTATATTATATGACCTCTGAATATATTTGAAGCTAAAATTCATGATGAAAAATGTGGTTAAATTGAGAAACATGTCACTGCACAACAGGATGTAAATGAAATCAACAAAAACAAACATGAATAAACATTAAAACTGTTACTTTTATATATTATCTACCATATATTTACTTATCACATCGCTAAGTTGGTATTATTTCAACGTGTTCCAAAGAGAACCATGACATAATTGTATCGTGTCAGAAACGTGTCAGATAATTGAGGACGAACGTCGCAGGGAGAGAAAGGTTGAAGATGACGTGACATAGCGAAATGTACGGAGGACTCTTCTCGCATTTTGTGTTATGAGTCAGATGTCAGACTTATACGTGACCGAGAGTCGTAGCAAAAGTCAGGGGAAGATTTTGGGGTTGGAGTGGAGTTGTCGAGAAACCGCACAGAGTTGGTTACAACGTGGTGTTGTATGGAGTATAGAATAAGGTGAAAGAAGAACACAAGAGAAGAGAAGAGAAGTGATGAGATGGGATAGGTGGTGGTGTCGGTGA
Organism: Galerucella tenella; assembly: GCA_910591685.1. NCBI lineage: Eukaryota > Metazoa > Arthropoda > Insecta > Coleoptera > Chrysomelidae > Galerucella > Galerucella tenella. Next base: position 7,631 of record CAJUYH010005497.1, on the reverse strand, counting down.
TGGTGGCGGTGTTGTACTAGGTTGAGTATATTGTGATGATGATGGTGGTGGCAATGGCAAGAGAGCGAAGATGGTGGATACAAAGCCAACGAGGGTGAACGGGAGGGGGGGGGGGGCGAAAGGTCGGACGGTAATAATCGTTAGGGGCAGGCGGTGACCAGCTCGTGAAATCTCGCTCGTATCGCTGGGACAACGAGCCATGGGGCGAGACCTCCAGTGTCCGACATAGCAAACTCTCAGTGGAAACTTCTCACGCCTAGATTTCGGACCTTACTTCTCCTGGATTCCATACCCGACCCCTCCATGTTCTCTCGTTGCATCAAGGTAGCATGCCGAAGCCACAGCTGTCGATACCCGACTTGGTGGATTTCAAGAAAAGTACAAACACCATCCGCTCATTGTATAAACATTATTCCAATATGTGTATACATTTATGTGTATACATTTATGTGTGAACACGCATTTGAATATATGGAGTACTTCACATTAACGCAACCGTGCACCATCCTTCAATTTATATATAACCGTATTGTGAAAATATTATTAGGTATTTTTTAATTTAATAAATTGGTGTTTTGGACAATAAGTGAACGATTTGGTATAGAATATATATGCACATATATATGTGCGTGTGTGTTTGGATGTACTGAGTCTATTTATGTTTATATAAAAATGTATAAAAGTTGATTGTCGCGTGTTTATTCAACAACACGGTGCACAATGAAGTATAAGAGAAAAAAAAAACGAGATTTTATGCAAAATGAGACATAAAAAAATTGTCACTTCATGTAGCATTTATCAATTTGAATTAAAATTCTTATCATTCATTTAATGTACAATTTTAAACTTGATGAATTTTTCCAAGTTACGCTAAGCCACGTCTTTTTTTTTTCCCCCAGTGAAAAGCAACAGAAAATAAGAATAAAGATGAACAGAAAAAAAATAATAAAAACAAACAGAAAAAAAAACGTAGCGAATAATATAGTATAAGGATGGAAATAAAATGCGAAAGATAGCGAGAAAAATAAAATACAACGATGACATAGAAGGGATGAGAGGTGAGTAGAGATGGAAAAAGTGTGAGAAAGAGACTGGTACGAAACAACTTCGTCTCGTCGCTCACGGGTCTCATTAACATTTTACATTACGAGGAGCAATTTACCTGCGCATCCGTGGCACTGTAAATTAATGAAGAGAGATGAGAAAACCTTAGAAGGGTTAAAGTCGACATTACGTTAACACATTTCCATTAATATATTTATACACACCATGAAGGAATTAAGAATAATACGTCGTGGGAATAAACAGCAGTTGTGTGGCACGCCATTGAATATGGTAAAAGCGGGACGGCGTGCGACATTGAGGACACAGCATAATGAACAAGAAAAATAAAAAAGAAAATGAAACTTGGGCGAATATCATCACTGAAATATTTACTTGTTCTCCATTTCTCCAGCATCGCTTAACCAACAATTCCTGCGTTGTATTTACCGCATACATACATACATACATTTATACATGTATACACATATATATCCACACGGCCACCGAGCCTGAAACTCCGAACGACCAACGCCTCTGCTAATGGCAGAGCGGAGTACCTAATGCAGTGGTAGTGCTTTTTTAACCCAAAAGAATAACAAAATAAGATGAAATAGGTGAAAAAAATAAAAAGTGGCGAGAGGTTGAGCAAAAATACAGTAAAAAAGAGAAAAAAGAAAAAAAAATTTGAATTTACCAGACGATTACGTGTATAACCCAAAAGAATAATTAATGAAGCACTCGACAGCCAACATAATTCTTTACATCATCAGTATATAGACACGCAATAGTGCGCGTAAAAGAAAATATACGTGCCGACAAAGTAGCAAAACGTGAGAGTGTGTGCATACCGTGCAATACATATAAACGATCATGGTGTGATGCACGCTTGCACGCTCGCTCCATTCTACGTTAAATACACCATGCTTTTACGAGAGGCGGTAACTGCTATAGAGCATTACATCTGATTTACACGTGAAGTAATAAAAGCCGATTGTCGTGTGGGGCTTTTTGTATCCCCATATATATATGCATTTAAGGAAAGACAGGCGGTATAGAAGTGGTGTATGAGTTTATATATTGAACGATCAAATGCAAGATAGCAGTATTTGTTATATATGAAAAAAAATATATGAAATTCATATTGTTCAATTAAGACTGTATTTAAATATATGATGAAGGGATTAAGCTAAAAAATTATTCACAGATTAATCGTTTATTATAACATTTCAATATATTATCAATGAGGAATACAGATTAAAAATTGTAATGTATTTCAATTTTATTAATTTTAGGCCGAGGACAGATTGAAATTTTAATGCCAAATGACGTGAGATGAAGGCTAAAACATTTACAATTATTGGAAACATTGTAAGAATTTATTGAGATAATTTTTAAAATGTTTTTGGTAATTATTGATATCACGTTTTGATTAGAAAAAAAAACTTTATTGAATCCATTTGTTTTATACACTAACATCTCGTACACGCTTTCTGAATACATAAAATTTATGACTGTTGTAATAACTTCATCAACATTCATCAAGACACATTTAAATAAAGTGCTATTTTTATTTCATCAAAACATAATCAAATCTCAAATTTAAATTCCGTATCTTTATAATTATGTGAGTAAACTTTTGTACAAACGCATTCGAAATATTCGAGTATAGAAATAAATTCCCAGTGCGCAATGACAACCAACTCAAAACTCTGATATAATTCATATTGAAATGCAATTCATACCTTAAATTATTCCTCGCCAATCTACGATATTTATCCTGACAAGCAGAAAAATAATTGAATTAAATGTCATGCTATTGGAATAAAAACATTGGAATAAAGTATGTCTATTGTTTGACGAATTAAAATTGCAGGCAACATCACAATAATATAATTGGCAACGTGCCATTGAAAAAAAAAAAGAAAATAGTTGATCCACCGAATAGGACTTTAGTAACTTTTAACACACGGCATATATTCTAGTTTCATTGTTGTTAACGTACGAGCCGCGAGGGCGCATGAGACCCTTCTCAACTTGGACGACATACCCAGAACTCATTGTCCGCGGACTGTACTCTAGGTTAGGTATACGAAGCATTTACTACACCCTCGTGGCCCCCGAAAGTAAATACACGACGCCTGTTTTCCGGTACACGTATAAGTGCTCTTCATCGTATACCTGAGCGCGACATGTGATATCCACTTCTGAGTGTGCTTCTACAGGCTGAGGATGGTGAAGGGATACCAAGCACACTTCACCAACATCTCTGTCGCCATGTTTTTTCTTCATTTATTATAAGTACAACTATGACCTAATTTGTTTAAAACATAAAAATTCTATGCATTTATATTTTTATTCCAGCTATGAAATTATATTATACATGTATGTATGTATGCATATTTTGTGCTTGGATAACGTTGGACTGTCTCGTTGATGAAGGTGTCTCTGCAAAATGTAAGATCACTGCAAAATGCATTTTTACATTCTGAATGTTCGATCAAAGAACAATTCATATGTAAACACTAAAAAAAAAAAAAGTCTGTGAAAGCTGAAGAACATAAAAGTTGTGAAGATAAAAGTGAAAGTTGTCAAGACAAAAATACAAGCAATAAGTTTCACGATTTGTGCGATATCAATTGTCCGACCTCACCACCAAACGACAAAGCACAAAATATAACCAGCAAAAAATAAAAATATGGAAAACAAAAAATAAGAAAGAAGTAGAATGCAATTATCCACTTTATGTTCCGTAAAAATATGCAGCATCTCATATATGTTGCGGCAATTAAAATTTATATGCGTTTATCTGATAAATAAATGCCAAACCTTTATATGATAACACATGAAAGTAGAAAAAAAAAAAAGAAAAACAAAGTCATAATCGCAATCATCTGTATCATACTTTTCTTCACCTCCTCTTCTTCTTCTCCTTCTTTACTCACTGTCAGTGTTCTCTTCACCACTATAGCATGTGAGAAGACGATGTGTTTTATTTACGACACCCAAAAGGACAATTTCACAAAGGATACCAAGATGGCCGCCTAGAGCGCATCAATTGCTCGAGCGAATGAGCCAAGAGAGTGACCATTTCGCGCGTGCCTGCGTCGTGTGTCACATTGCCCCCGGAGGGTGCACCAAATATCTCAGCGTTACTGTGGCACTCACGTTCCACAAAATCTCAGAAATGGGATATTCCACGATTTAGTTCACATACCCCTGAGGACATGATGTCCTATTTCTATATACATAGATGACACCACTAAACACGCACGCGTGCGTGCCATTCTTCATTACATGCCTCTACACACACACACACACACACACACACATATATATATATATAAATGCAGAGACTGTGTAATTGGATGGATGTAGTGAGTGGTATTGTGATCCAAGCATGTTAATTGAAATTAAAGATAAATTTCATAATTACATATCTCAAATATTTCTGTGTATAAGGATATAAAGCATTGAATTATAAATATTTGTTGAGTTGTGATGCAGTTTGAGAAGAGCTAGCTACAATATGAATTTAAATAAATAAAATGAATCATAGATAACGAATCTCATTACCAAAATTAAAATGGTATAGAGAGATGATAACATATATTGTCTGTTGCCATAATTTTCGATAGTGATTGCCATTCATTGAAATAATATACTTACAATTCGTAATTTGATAATGGCTTTCACATTATAATCAATTTTGTTATAATGTACACAGTGAACACGAAGCATTTTTGTTTAGAATGATCGAAGCAACCGAGGTATACTCCAATGATTAGTTTACCATTGAAAATTTTTCTTTATAATAAATCATTTCGATAATATTGAATTTTATATTGAGCGACAGTTAAATAAACAACATATGGCTAACTGGTAATACACTCCGTATATACACGTGCAAAATAAAATAAAATCAAATATATTACACATCAATTTACTTTTCACAGCATCATTATTCATCTAAATAAATGGTAAAAGTTATACATACAGCAGAATAAATTATATAAAACAAAACCTGTATTTTTTTATGAATTTTATATTTTTAAGTTGGTCTTGTCATAAATTTATAAAAGATATAAGTATAATTATTATCTCTATACATATGAAATATACTACGTTCTAAAAGTGCACTCCAAATTATCGTATTAAAAATCATTTAAAAAAAAAACCCCACCTACAATGTCGCTATAGCAACTGTTTTCATTTAATTCTCATCGTGATAAACGCATCGACATAGGTATGTACACCCACATACATATATATATATATATATATTTAACAGTAAAGTGATTGGTGCAATTGATTTGTCGTTTAAATTAATCGAACGTTGTTGCCGTCTTCCTGCCAACACCACATACACGTGTCCCAATGGACGCCAGTTATGGCTAATAGACGATCGTCAGAGTTCATTCGATTACGTAGTAATCTGGCCAGTTGGGGTAGGATCGATCGCCATTAACCATTTCTATCCTTTATCGACCTCCCACCGTGTATACGTTTATGTATATATACACATACTCTAATAGTATATAAAGGAATACCGATGCATCCTTTGGTAATCCCCTGAATCTATCGATGCTTCGTTAAAACCGCTAACCACACAAGCTCCGTTAGGACAAGGACCAACTTCAAGTTAAATCGGTATTTCTTCATTAGTATTGAACATCGATTGATTGGAGATTTAGCACTGAATCACTTTTGTGTAAATTAGAATTGTGAAATATAGCGCACCAGTAACAAAATGACGACAGTGAAAGACGTCAATGACGAGTTATCGAGAGAAAAGTGCGACACTTTGGATGGGATAAACGCGTAAATTAATCACGCTCGATCATTTATACTTATCGCTTCATTCCACTCGTACTTAAATATATATATATATATAATGGTATGTCTGACTATTAATTTTTTTCCACTTCACTATTATTTTCCTGTACAATATCCTTTCGGTGCTCCAGTCGGTGCTTAATACTGATGTTTATCCATTGTAAACCCTGCAGGCGTATTTCCACTGATTCAATTCGTGACTTGCTCGGATTTTCGATTGTCCTTCGCGATATAGCGGCATTCATTGATCCACCATTTATATTGCTTAAATGTTTTTCCCCCTTCTTTTTTTTCTTTTTTTTCTATTGTTTTTATCTCTTCTTAATATATAAATAATATCCGCTTCTTTTTTTTTTCTTTTCTATTTTTTTTTATTCCACCCTTATTTCTATTTGTCTTTACATACCTTTTTTTTTTGTTCCCTTCCTTGATTTCGATCGTCTCAGCGGTTGAATAAACGTACGCCGAAACGAAGTTTTGCGATTGTTACGATTATTGTTATTACAGGCATATAATTTTGTTATATACGAATCCACGTTGCGGTAAATGTAATCTAATTTAATTGACCGATTTGTACGCTCTACAAAATCTTTTCTTTTTATATTTTCTTTTCATTTATTAGTCGTTTATTTACTTATTATTTTCTTATTCGTTTTTTCTTACCGTTCTAATAGTACAATTTCTCGTGCATCTGAATAAAATCGAATATATATATATATATATAAATATATACGGAGGTAGATGAGACCCGGGCAACTGGTGCTTCCCCGTGAAAAAAACTGTGGAGAGAAGCGGTGGTAGCGGCAGTAGCAAAAGCAACAAAAACCCGACAAAGATGAATGGACAACGAGAGGAAATAGTGGAAGAGCATGAGCTAACATTTTAATTCCTTTCGATTGAGAGTAGAAGCGCGCGTTCAATATAATCGATCTTATTTGCAAGTGAATCAGGCTATGTCTATATATAAATATATACCTAATGCTTGAGCAACTTCTCTACAAGCATAAGCGAACTAACGAAGGAAAACGAATGCCCCGAACACTGCGCCAACACCCTTGTTAGTTTCACACAATTTATATTCGTCAGCTTTAAATGCCCTTGTCTCTCTTACTCAGTCTCCACACTTCGATGGCTTTCTTTATATATATATATATATATATATACATAAGTATTTCACATTAACTCAGCCACTTGCTGTTCAAATCTTCAGTCGCATATAAATATAATTCATTCATTTGGTTAAATATCTAATTAACAAAATGTCTACAATATTATATTGTGTTTTTATCAAAAAATAGTTGCACTATTAACAAAATAATATTTAATCAACGCATGATATTTTTCATCCGACGTAAAAGAAAATAATAATAAAACAATGTCATTATAGTCGAAGAGGTAAACAAAATTTTTTTTAATAAAATAGTAATTGGTTCTTTCTGTGTAATGAGCACTTGAGTTAGTATGACATAATCCCTCGATACAATAATAAGATTATTCCACATTTCTGTTCTATATCTATACATATAAATATATTTATTTATTTATATACATATATACTTGCTACAACTTCAATAAAGCCGCTTACTAAGTCCATCGAGTACAGTCGCGCATCGACCGTGTTATAACACTAACAATTTACTCTGTGTGTAACAATCGGATAACACAAAAATGTTACTACACTTCCACCAAAACTTTCGACTCTCCCCCCCCCCACCACCTCCCTTCCCCCTCCGCCCTCCCCCCCCCCCCCCTTC
>CAJUYH010005496.1:0-23055 GCA_910591685.1 Galerucella tenella | reverse complement strand
CCTAACTACCCCCCTAATTAAAATTGATCTTTACCCTTGTGCAATTCCCTTTGTACATGTATGGTTAATATGTCCAAGAAGTTTAACCAATTTAAAATTCTTAGTTTTCGAAAAATTATGGCTTAAAGTAAAAAGTTATTTTTCATAATTTTGTATTTTTTACCCTTTCTTTCAAAATAACTCCGAAAGTATTAGAGGTTCAAGCAAAGTTAAAAAACTAAATTGTAATTATGACAAAAATTTTCCTGTGAGTAGATTTTTTGTACAGTTAATATTTGACGAGATATAGCCGTTTAAAACGTCTATTTACGCACGAGCACCACCTTTTTTTAGCCCTTTAAACTCACCCCATTTAAAAACGAAAGGGTCTAAAGAGATTTAACTTACAGATCCTTGTAGTTCTTGAAAAAACCTACAAAATCGTTTTTGAATAAACTTTTTATCATCAAAAATGAAGGAAATACGTTAAAAAAAAGTTGGATTATATTACAATTCCACTTGTTCTGGGTGCTCAGGTGAAGACTTCAATAATAGTCCACCAGAGATCGAAGAAGATGAAGATGACATCGACCAGAATACAAACTGATGATACAGATATTTAAAAATCATGTTTGTATTTGTATTTGTAATTGTAAATTAATGTAATCATTTATTTATGTTAATCTATGTGAAAATACAGCGCATTTTTATGTTAATAAATTTTTTTTTGTACTTAAGTCTACTTTTTTTCAATTTATATCTATTACAATAGTTTATAAAAATTGCAATGTTGTGAAGGGTGGTTTTTAAAGGTTGAAAAGTTACTTAATGCACGTGACACATTTTTTTTACAACAGAATTATTGAGCAAATCTTTATTAGCATTAATTATTTTTCTCTTGGCAAATTTTTTTTTCACATATAACACTAATAACAGTTGATTTTTAAGGGTTGAAAAAGTATAAAATTGTATTTTGAAATGTAACAAATTCATCAATTTACTAATTCAAACCAATTTTTACCTATTTTAAGAGTTATAATGCTATTTTTTAATTTTTGACATTTAGGGGTAGTTTTCACCCCTAAGAAACAATCAGGGCTCGTCGGCATGACATGATATATAAAGCAGAGGGTGAGTTGAGCCAAATCCCAAATTTTTATGCAAATCAATCAGAGGCGAAATCATTTTTTAAGGATTCGTGATTTTTTTTACATTAAGCTGTAACAGGGGCTGCTTTTTAAGGGTTGAAATATGATGAAATTGTATTCCAAAGCTCAAAACAATCATTATTCAACTTATCCAAACCAAATTTGACAAATAAGGGTAGTTTTCACCCCTAAAAACCGTTTAGCGCCCTTCGGTTCGATATAGATTTTGAACCTTCGGCTATCACCTACCTCCTGTTAAAATTTCAAGTCATTCCATGCTGGACGAAAAAATTGCGAGGTTTTACCTTTTTTGAGCTTCATTCCCTGTACTAAAATGGGACATTGTCGCCAGAATGGGAACTAGAAAAAGCTTAAAATATTGGAGGAAGAAGAATGTAGATTCTGTTAAATGTAAAAAGAAACCTCCATTCACATACTTTCAGAATTCTAGAGCACAACAGCTAGGAGATCATTGGATAGAAGAGGGACATTTAACCAAGTTAAAGCCTGTAGGCATCTTAAAATTCCTCTGGGAAATAGAACTAATCTCTGAGACTTTCCTCGGGTTTTAAGTGGAGTTAAGGGGGCACAATAAATCTTTTAGGAATCGTCACCACAATATACAAACATACAAAAGACCAGTTTTAATTTTTAAAGTATTTCAAAGGAAACATTTGTATACAGAGAGTCCCAGAAGTTCGTACCAAAAACATGAAAGATGATAAAGACAGACGGTCAACAGGAAAAGGGTTAGAAGGTTGTACAAAAAATGTAGGAATCGTTTTTTTTATTATTAAATAAAAGATTTTAAATATTCAATGAATTTAATGCAATAATAGGTGATGAGTATCTTTAACAAATCTTAGAAATAATCAATTTTTTTGTTCAACTAACTCGATAAGGAGATTGCAAAACACTTCAACAAATTTGTATCTAATTAAAAGTATCTTCCAAGGTGTTTTTGTATAAATAAATATGTTACCTTGGGAGAAGAAAATTTAAAATTTGATAAAAAAGGGAGCTATTTTAAATTGAACCAAAATACTGAATTTTCAACTTCAATTATCCAAAAAGAGCCCACGCTATCTGCTATATTTGTATTTTGGTCAAATGCAATTGCAACAGCCTAGACATTTGACCAGAAGATTAGTTCACATCTGTCATTTGTCAAATTTAACTTCGTCTTCTCAATAAATGATGTCCAGCAGTCATTCGATTCATAATAGCTTCTAGAAAGTTCTTGTAAAAGTTGAATTCTCCCTTTATAAGAAGCAAATATCTTCTTCAAGAACTCTACCACCCCTATTTATAATATAATAACCCCCTCTTTTTTTTAAATAAATTGTTAATAAAATTTTCCAATAACGACAAACGACTTTGTGTATTTCTAGAACTCACTTTTTTTTTGTTTTGATCGATGTAAATAAGAAAATTCAGTATTTTGGTCCACCCTATAAAAGTATAAGCAGCACGTGGTTCAGTAGGGCGGTAAAATATTAAGAACAAATATCAAATTATTTAAAAAAAAACGACTTAAAATAATCTTACCGTGAATAAATATATAACGGACATTGTGTACCCACCCTACCAAACTATTTGCTGTAAAAAATGAATATAATAATACATTTTGTACAACTTAAAAAATTAATGAGCATAATAATCACAATTCATAAGAGATTAGACAATTTTTTTTGTTTAGAAAAGAATACATCGCTATACAAGATGGAAATATACATTTTCTAAAATAAATATTTAGATAAAAAAAGCCCCATCCTGTATATATAATTTTTTTTGCAATTTCACAAGCAGAATGTATAAATACTTCGGATATATTTCAAAGCGCATGACGATTGGGCTCATTTTAATAAAAAACAAGAGTGTTGTATACCAGTTGTCCCAAAATAAAGACACTATTTCATTAAAATTTTTTATCTTACATTTCGAACGTAAAATTCAATTTTTTTTCGATACAGACGGTTCCGATTAATAAATAAAGTTAAAGGAAGAAACCTTACATCAAAAAGTGACAGGGGCTTTGAAGGTTACTAATTTTTTTTTTATAGAAAGCATTGGAAATAACCCACTTGACTAAATTTTTCTTATTACAATAATTAAAATGGGCACAATCACATGACAAGGAGATATTTTTATGTCCAACCTTAGGAAAAACACGTATATTTTTTTGGATAATAATAATAATATTAATAATAATAATAACGACGGATATTATGCTAAAAATCCTAATGATTCTATTTGTAAGACTATTCAGCGTTGAATGGTAGGATGGGTGCAATATTCCTAAAAATAAAAACAAAAAATATTGATTTTAGGAAAATATTTGATTAAAAAAAAATTGTGTGCTACATATGAATGGATTTGTATAAGTAACAGTCAAAATAATAATTTTCTACACAGCCATTTTAATGACAACCAGTTTTTTCAATTCCTTTTTGATGCCATGAGTTATATCGCGATAGGACACCCGGTATAGTAATTTATTAATTGGTAGAATGATAACATAACCTCTAATGTCTGCCAGATTATCAACAAATAACGGATCAATATATTTATTTTGACAGAATCAAATAAAATGGCTGTACAGAGTAAATTTTCGCATCAAGAGATATCTTTGTAATATTTTTTTTTAAATCATTGAGATATTGTAAACTAAGTATGTGTTCCGCATCCGCGCGACTCTATTTTCTGAAGCGCGGCGGAGTACATTATAAACTATTGTACAGTTATAATGTAGATATATAAATAATTGTAATAGGGCATTTTGAAGAGGGAAGTGTCAGCTTTAAGGTGGCATTTTTTTGCCATGGCACATAATCATTTTTAGCAAATTACTTCAAATTATTCTAATCAAAAACCAAGTATCTCAATAAAAAATATATTATATAATAAGGTGGTACTGAAACAATTTTTCGAAGGATGGAAACTGTTATTTAGGAGGTCTGTTCCATAAATTAAATTTACGAATAATTAATTTTTCCTAATTACGAAATACGACACTTTTCATTATCTTGTAATTTTCAGAATCTTGAATTTACAAGAAAATATATACAGGGTGTAACAAAAAGGCAGGTCATAAATCATACCACATATTCTGGGGCTAAAAATAACTGGATCCAACCCAAGTTACCCTAGTACAAATGTGCATGCGAAAAAAGTTACAACTCTTCGAAGTTACCAAATGAAAATTGATTTTTTCAAATATTTCGACAGTTGTTCGACATATTATAATGAAAGTTGACAAGTGGCTTTCTTATGATTAGAGCTTCTTAAAAAAAATTAAGGAATTATTGCACCCCGTTAAAAAGCTATGGGAGTTGAGATCCCCTAAGCCCCCCCAAAATGTTTGTGTACCTACGTTACAATTTAATGCTTATTGTGGCACCATTATTCAAACACATTATTTTTGAAACTTTTTTGCCCCCTAGTACTTTTTACAATTATCAGTTTTTTTTATTATGCTTCAAAAATTTAAAATTTCGAGTAACAAAAATTATAGTCAATGAATTTTTAAGTTTTTCGAGGGTCCCAAATTTTTGATTGAATCTTATTTATTTACAAATGTGTAGTTTTCATTAGATGTTCGAAATGGACCCCATTTTCCTGAATACTCAGTCGCCACCGTTTTACTAACGAAAACCGAATATTCTGGAAAAGCAATGGCTTCTGACGATATCTAATTGCAGCCTCAAGTATTCCTTTTTTCGCATGCACATTTGTACTAGGGTAACTTGGGTTGGATCGAGTTATTTTTAGCCCCAGAATTTGTGGTATGATTTATGACCTGCCTTTTTGTTACACCCTGTATATTTAGTACTGTAACTTTAATAAAACTAGAGTAATTTCAATGGGGTTTGCGTAGAAATGTTGGGGAAATTTCTGAGATCAAGAATATATAATTACAAAATTAATTAATTCACATATATTTTTGGATTCAATGATTTTTTGTATTATAAACGAAAATAACGATTTTTATAGATTCGGGTAGGAATCTTCTTTATTTTTTGCTAAATAAAATTTGATACTTCTGTAATATAAAGATTAATATTCAACGAACAAAATATATACAGTGGAAAGGTATAAAATATTATTAATATACAGGGTGTCCCAGAATTTTTTAGACAGGCTATAACTCTAAAACGGCTGAAGATAACTTCGTAAAATTGATATGCAGCAATTGGACGGATTTTACAATATTGCGAATCCCTCAAGACGTCAGCGAAATCATCAGCGTAGCTATGACGTCACGTCATTATAAAATATCAAATGCAAAGGTGGTCGTGTGACTGCTCATATTAAAGGTCTTTTTATTATGAATTCAACCATGTATGTAGTATGTTAAAATTTATTAGGTGTGTTCAAAAAATAAAATAAAAGAGCTATTAGAGCTACTAGAGCTATTAATTCAGAAATTATAAAAGTGACATGTACGTGTGAACTAATACAGTTTGAGGCTTGTGTTGAAATTAATTGTAGAATAATGGTATTATTGCCTTGATTTTCATGTGATTAAATTTGTTTATTAAACTTTTTTATTTTTTTTTGTTAAACTCCTTTTGATCGAAAATACACAACTAATGAATGTTAACATACTAAGTGTATTACATGGTTGAATTCAGAATAAAAAGACCTTTAATATGAGCAGTCACACGACCACCTTTGCATTTGATATTTTATAATGACATGACGTCTTAGCTACGCTGATGATTTCGCTGACGTCATGAGGGATTCGCAATATTGTAAAATCCGTCAAATTGCTGCATACCAAATTTTCTGAAGTTATCTTTAGCCGTTTTAGAGTTATAGCCTGTCTAAAAAATTCTGGGACACCCTGTATAATTTTTAGATATCATTTTTTGCATACTTTTTTCCAATAAAAATATGTAAAAATTAATTTATTACCTTTTATTCGTTATTTACAACCTTGACTCTTACCAAAGGTTGAAAAAAAAATTATTAAATATTTATATTTTTTACCGCGATTCAGAAAGTAGGTCTTCCGCCGTGCAGCAGAGTCGCGCGGATGCGGAACACATAGATTAGATTAGATTAAAATTGGAGTGGCTCTTTGTCCTATCCCACTGCGACCTTTGCAGATCTATTGTGGTCCTCCCTATATTAGAGCTCGATATCCAGCTTTATTCTTTTTATTAGACTTAATAGCCTGGTTACCGCCTCCTTTGCGTAGCTCTCTGCCTTCGGTTTTTCTTCCCCGAATAAGTGAAACCGCAACCTTGCTAGGCCTTCACACTCACACATGCGGAACACATACTTAGTTTACCGAATTTTTTCCGGACAAACTATTGATCGGACGAAAAAAACGCAGTAGACCTTTTTTATTGCAAAACACTTCACCTACACGGTGGTATTTTTTATTTTCCTCTACCTTCCTCCCAGCGCGAAATATTAAAGTATTTAAAAATTATTATTTTTCTCAATTTGGAAATCCATAGACTAGTAAACTATTTTTAAATTAATCTATATACTTTAAGGTAATTATAAAAAAAATCAACCGTATTGCTAATTACTTCTACTTTTGCTCTAAAATGACCCATACCGACTGACCTATAGAAATTACTCAGTACTGCAAAATGGCAACATTGACATTATTAAGTGGGTGGCTAATTACACTTCTTGGTTACCTATTCTTCTGCCTCGAAACTTTAAAAAAATGACACTATTTGGTGAAATATGAATAGAAGTGGGGAAGAACCACAATAAATGTCCCAAAAATCCCATCATTAATTTAACCGAAAACTCTATAAAACCAAAAATAAAAGACTGTTTACTTATACAAACGATTTGAAAATGTTCTAAACTAAAACTACGTTAAATTGAAATTACTTACATTGTAATGGAGTAACATAGTTGCTGGGAAACAATCCCGACACCCCGTTAAGTTCACCTCTCCACCAAGCCTCTTCTTCCCTAGCCGTTACGCTAATGATATCGTCTTTAGCGAAAGTCAATTCGTCGGGATTACCAGCGGTGTATGGAAATAACGCTATCACTTTATCTAATTAAAAACAAAATTAACATTCGAAACAGAAATCACTAAAGGCTGATTCAGACGCAGCCAATGATTTAGTCGAGTAAAGTTTCGAGTGTGTTTACTGTCCACACAGGTCAAGTTAATTAGTAGAGTTTGCTCAATCAAGTCGTGTCAAAACAATCGTTTACACGGGGCCGTGTTTAGTAAGTATAGTACCAGTAGTGGGAATATGTAGATTTTATGTTTTTGATTTTTTGGACAATTTCTTTCTGACCGAAACCGAAGATTACCTTAATAAAATTTGATAACAAAGCTTTGTAGTCTTAAACTTCAAAATATTATTGATTGTCTAGTTGTCATATTTTTTTCGTTGTGTCGGATAGGGACCAAAAAATATTTCATCACTAATCATTAATCTTGACAACGGTAGCTGGGACGCTACCGAAACGTCGAAATAAAAATTATTGTGGTTTGATTCCCAAAAAATATTTAAAAAAAAATAAGTAATGCCACAAGGAACTTACAGAAGATAAAATGAATGTGTTCAAACGAGTCGAGTACTAAATTATTCGACCACTCGACCAAACTACTGCTGCTGCGTCTGAACCGGCCTTTAAATTCTAATTTTACCTAAAACAATTTCCTGTTGCATTCTAGTTGTCGATACTGGTGTAGTTCTACCGCTAATTCTTCCGCTACTGTTCAAAACCTTAACGTAACTAGCCGGGAACCATCCGACTTGTCTCTTTCTACCTTTCGCTTGTAATTCCCCTTCCCACCAACCGGAATCCGTTTTTTTGCGGATCATAATCAACTGACCTCTGGCCAATGACAGTTGTTCGGGACTGGTAGATTGGTAGGGCGCTATGACGGACGCTATCTCCGGTTTTTTAGTTTTCACGATCTGTCAATAATACAAAAACATTTTATTTTATATCTTATATGCACAAGGAAACAAGCACATTATAAAATTAACGTTTAATCATATTTTTAATATTGTTAATGATAAAAAGATCCATTTATAATTATCACTACATAGTTAGCACTTCAGTATTTTCAGTAGTAATACCCCTAGGGTCTTGATAATACCGAGATAATTTTGTCATAGAGAATGCTGAAAGCGTGTTGCTTGATAATAGCCCAAGGCCGCAGGCCGAGGGCTATTGTCTTTGAGCAACACGCTTGAAGGATTCTCTACGACAAAATTTTGAGTATTTATCAAGACCCGAGGAGTATTCGATAAGATAATTTTTTACTCTGTAGATATCAAAAAATTGATTGTCAATCTGACGCTTAATACTTTTCAATACAAACTTTATTAGTTTTAATCAAACATTATTCATTTTTATTTAAAACTACAGTTTTGAAAAGTACAATTGGTAAATTAATTGAATCGTTAGATGCAATACCAAATCTTTCCGACATTTTTAATCCAGTTGTCAGTTTGACGTTCAATTAATTTTTAATAAAACATAAACACCAAACTGAAAACACCACATGTAAGGTATTATCGCTGTAATACAGCGGTGATTGGATGAAATTTGACACATGACTTGAAATTAAGTAATTTGATTGGTTACTATATTCAGTAAAAAATTATCATATATAATACCACGAGAGTGAAAATTTTGTCGGCAAAATTTTTCGATTGTCATGAAAGTTTGTTGCTTGGCAATTTTGCGAATGACATTTTTAACAAAGCCACGAGCCGTCAGGCGAGTGGTTTTGGATTAAATGTCATGAGCAAAATTATCTGAAAGCAACAAATTTGAATACAAGAGAAAAATTTTACCTTACAAAATTTTTAATTGAGTGGTATTCGACATGACTATTTCACGTAAGAAAAACTAAAAAATCATATGTTTGAACGGTTTATTTATTGCAAACTTCAATTAACAAAGACAATAAATTAATAACATGAAAAAAAATTACTTATTTATGTAAAAAGTACAATTATTATAATTGTATGTTGTAGCATTATTTTGGGGATTGTTTTGCATCATAACCTGTGATGAATTTAAGTTAGAAACTGAGGATTCCTTTTCTTCATTTTTATTTTCTCGAAGGTTCTCTATAAGTTGGAAATGGTGTTCTTCATTTAATTGTAAATATGGTTTCAAAGAATGGGCAGAAGAATGTCCTGTAACCTGTAAGCTTAATTACTTCTTGTTCACCAACTCCTTTTGCTAATGCAGATATTGCAGAAGCTCTATGTGAATGATTGGTTATTTTTATTTTTTTTGTCTATACCAATTGATTCTGCCGATATTTTCGTCCACTTTGAAATTGTATTAATTCCCAATGGTGAATTTTTGTACCATATTCCTTTCCCCCAATTTGGATGTACTGTTAAAAATAATCTTGTTGTTGTTAGATAAGGATTGGATTATCTTTTTTCAATAATTTTTAAAAATAAACGAACGGGACACGAATTGTTGTTAGCATTATTTCTTACCAGCCACTTACTGCCAGATAAAGCTTTTTAATCCTCCTTGTGTCGTTTTGGAAAAGATTGGATTATATTCTACCCTGCCAGTAAAATTACCTTTATTATCATATTCTTTTTTAAAGTAATCAATATCACAATTAGCAGCTTCATTTCCACGCCATGCTAATTCGAACGAACATAAATGAAAAAACTTTTTTTGTAACCCATCAGGATTATCTTCAGAATAGCTTTCTACCATTTCCATTAATTCTTCTTTGGTAAACGCGTTAGAACTTCTTTTTCTGGTTTCAGGTTCAGCTTGAAGCTTTTTACGTTTTGTATCCCTGGCCAATCTAGCAAATTTATAGGTAATATATCTTTAAATGAATCAATTTTGATGTTAAATTCTAGAAAATATTTTTCCTGAACCATTTGAGCAGTCGTATTCCAAAGTGTTTTCACACTAGCTTCAGTATAATCAGTTCCATCTCTTTTTTTCATGTTAAAACCATAATCTTCAAGAATTTTTGCTATAACTTGTTCAGAAGTATCCTTTTCTAACATGCGTCCAGAAACATTCTAAGCTGTTCCCACGCAGACTTTTTTGTCTTCATTGTATTTCGCGGTATACTTTGCTTAATTGTACTCTCTATTTCATTTATTGAATTATTTCCAAATCTTGTATTATTCATGTTAATAATACTTATTTAAATTTTTTGAAACAGTTTTAATAATTTTTAGACAGTTAAATAAATAAATAAACAACTTAGTTTCCTTAGAAACCACTAACAAAGATTTTATATTGAATTTTACTACAGAGTGATCTAGAATTTTATACACATAGATTTGATATATTAAACGTCAAAAAATTACCGCGACAAGACAAAAAATTGCCAGTTCAAAACCCTCAAATTTTATCAGTTATCAATTTACTCTAGTGAAATAGTCATAGTTAAACGTGGCAATGTCGAATGTTTTCGACTGCATTCCTTTCACGGTTTTAGATAAACTTGCCAAAGTATAGGTGAAAATTTTTTAAATATTAATTTAGTGAAAAATGTTATTCTTGATAAAAAGTTTTGCTTGTACTGAAACCCCATAAAATAAAATAAAATTCAAGTTATTCAAAACCTGTCTCATTTTATGGCCAGTTTTCAATTCTGAATCGAATGGCGTAGACTAGAACCTTGCAAACCTTAA
This sequence comes from Galerucella tenella, assembly GCA_910591685.1. Lineage (NCBI taxonomy): Eukaryota > Metazoa > Arthropoda > Insecta > Coleoptera > Chrysomelidae > Galerucella > Galerucella tenella. The sequence goes on along the minus strand of CAJUYH010005496.1, from coordinate 12,293 downwards.
GGTTTCCGAGATATTAGCCAATATGTAAAGAAATGTCAAAAAGTCAGACTTCAGGTTTTCATAAAACTGGCCATAAAATGAGACGGGTTTTGAAAAACTTGAATTTTATTTCATTTTTTGGGGTTTCAGAACAAGCAAAACATTTTTCAATAAATTAATATTTAAAAATTTCTCACCTATAGGATACTCCATCCGTATAAATATTTTCTATCAATTAAAATTAAACAAAAATGGGACAAGCTTCGTCAATTTCAAAATTGACTGAAAAATTGGAAAAATTGAAAAATTAGGATCCTAAAAAATTTACTAAAACTTGTACTAAATCATTGATAATTACAAACGGGCATTAGTATATTTCCGACAAAAATATTAAACCTGAAAAAGCGTCACAAACCTGAGAGTTGCTCTGTCCGAAAGGATCATCTTTGGTTTTATTGTTTATCTGCGACACTTCGTTGTCGGCTTGCGCTTGCGCATTGACACTAGCTAAAGCGGATTTTACAGCTTCGGCTGATACTGCAGACGACAGCACCGGTGGCGGTTGAGTGGGAGCGCCGCCGTCCTGCGGTACCGTTTCTACGATCGGTGCGACGTTGTCATTGTTAGCGGCGGCATTCTAATTAACTCTCGATTAGTATCAAAAAAAAAAAACTCACACACACAAAAAGCAATTATTTTACAATTCATTATGAATAATTATCTTACCACGTCAACTTTTTGTACATAATTACTCGGGAAAATCCCAACTGCTTCTCCCAGTTTTCCCGTCCACCAATCACCTTCTTTTTTGATGACAGCTATCATTTCTCCGGCGTTAAACGTCAAATCACCAGGTTCCTATGTGAAAAAATACCTAGTTAGAAACTTTGGCACAAGATGGTGGTAGTATTCGCTTCTTCAATAGGGTGTTCGACTTCAAATTTTGAAGAAAATTGTGATTAAGTAAATCATTGAGAATAATCAACCCTTAAAAACATAAAACTAGGACGAACACAGGTTAAAACGACACGAGTAAACAAAAAAGAAGATACCGTAGAGTGTCCTTCACTATTCTACCACCAGTGCCGCTATTCTTGAATTTGTGGGAATAGAAATTCGGAGGGGAATTGATCAAAAGTGGGCGTGGTTCCCTCAAATTTTAAAATGCCCTATTCTTGGAAAATTTCTAACGAAATTATCACTCCCTAGGAGAATATTATTCTATTGGTTATGACTGAGAGAAAAAGCCGAATTGTATTGGTCATGACTAAGAGAAAAAGATTAAATAATCAGTGGCGGCTCGTGAACTTTTTAAGAGAGGAGGCTGGACGTTGGACATAAAAATATACTCTATTCAGCCAATTAGTTCAAACTTTGCGCAGCGATTGTACCTGCAGCTACTTCAGTGACAAAATTAATTGTTGCCCAGCAAGAACCAACGTGGAGGTATAGGTTTCTCTTGCCAAATTTTTTTTTGTTCACATAATTCATTGTGCATTGCTATTTTATGAAAAAAATTATATTTCAGAACTAAGTTATCTAAGAGTGTATTGGAAAACTTCTGAAAAAACATTCAAATAAGTTTTTATTCGTCAAGTCGTAAAACCTTGTAAAATTCATGTAAATCGGAAAATCCAATCTCAATTTGACCTTTAATAGTATCTAAAATTTCATAAAAAAGTTGTTTATAATGTGATTTCTTGTCTACCAAATTATATGGTTTCCTCCTTTTCGCGGGAGGAGCCTCATCAGTTGGGAAATTTTCAAATAAAATATTAAAATGAAATTATGTATTACGGAAACTTGAAATTTTATCAATAAGATGCTTCCAACGCTCTCTTGAATAAATTATATCAGTGAATTTATGTTGTAAAATTTGAAAAATAACATCAGTTTGTTCAAATATTAATTTAAAAGTATCAAGAAAAAACAAAACTTAATTATTCCCGCTAATCATCTAAAATTCTAAAACAAAACAAGCACGCACGAACCCACGCTCGTATTCTGTATTCCGTAGTTCGTATTGGTTCTATCATCGCATCTGATGGAAGCTAAGCCTCCAGAGATGTTGCCATTTGCGGTTTTTTCACGGTATTGCAATAGGACTGGTAGAAAAATGGCAACTGTGTTGAGCAGCACGTGGTTTCGAGAGAAATGTATGTGGAGACTTGCCTCAGGGCACCGTTATCAGATTCTAAAATAAGTAGTGAAAACGGGGAATTTATTGTGAAATTAAAAAATTTTAGATAAACGGGAAATAAAATGAAGAATAATCAACAACATATTTTTGGTGCTATTTGCTGGATGAATTATTGAGGAGGCTGAGCCTCCTTAGCCTCCTTCGAGGAGCCGCCACTGGAAATAATGTGAAAATATTTAGATTTAACCTCAAAACTTCTCGTTGGCTTGTTTTTTGTCAATAGTTGCTTTTTTTCCACCAGCAATCTAAACTAGCTTAAGTTAAGCTTAGCTAAGCTAGCGTTCGTTTTGCCAAAGATTACAGATTAAAAATATAAGATGTTTCACTCGTTCGAATTTATCGCGTAAAGCACCGATGCCGCTGGTGACTGTCTGGTGACTTGGATGGTAAAGTAGGGCGCTACGTCCTTACTTGGATTTAATTTGGCATATTATACGGTACGTCGCCCGTCGAGCGAAATGAGCAAAAAGTCATATTAATATTTTTCTCTTTAATAGCAAAGCTTAAACACTAAATATTTTGTAATATTTGCTAATACAAAATTACGGATTTATTTTTGTAATAAGGATATTATATAAACAAGTACCTACATTAAGCAAGAAAACACAAAAATTAAATTAAATATAGCTAACCAAAGTGGAATTGGTCAGGTCCTTTTGAATGAATTTACTAAATTTATTTATCATCATCCATGTAATCAATTTCCTTTCAAATATTATGCAAGTCTCTATACCAGAGTCCGTATATATTTTACTCTCAAATGTATATTGAAAGACAATAGATTAAATTTAACACATAAACCAAACTCCAAGCTTAGTATTTTACAACATTTATAAAAAATTTTAATAAAGGTATCCTACAGCTGCTTCTCTTTTTACTGTATTAACCTTGTCAATCCAAAAAATACGCGTTATTTAAAGATCAAATTTAAGATTTAGTGGCCGTATTATTCTGGTGTCTAATGAGTATATTTAATTGAATTTGTGATAAATATCTGCTAGATTATCAATAAGTATCACAAAATTACCAAGATGCTGGATAAAAACTGTGAATTGATTCATTTTAAAAATTCAAGTTTATTTTTTACTTACCTTTTCAAATTCATATCCCGAACAATTTTCGAAATAATTAACATTTAAAAATAAACCTTTTTGATAAAGAATCGTATTAACTTAAATATATATTTCTCTAATTACCCCTGTATAGCTTAAAATAAAATAAGCTTTTCGAACTTCTCTGGTATCTACCGGTCTCGTTATTGACAACAAAAGCGAGTCGTGAACATAATTTATGAGAGCGGCTTCCGTTGGGGACAGAAACTTGAATCAAACCGCCCTGGAGTGAAACATCTTATATTTTTATTCTGTAATCTTTGGTTTCGCCAATGAAGTTAGATTAACTAAGATCAACTGATCTCCCCCCTTGCCTCCGCCCAGTATGCCGGATTTTTAACAAAGCAAAATTTCTTAGCTAAGTTTAATCGCGAATACAAGAAAAGTCACTCATTTTTGACATCTGATAAAGATTCTAACCTTAAAAAAAATATTTGGAGCTCTTTTAATAGAATCCGTTTTGAATTTTTATTTTAATTCATAAAGGTTCACCTTCTTCGAGACCTGTTGTGTTGTTCCAAATGTGGATCCAGTAAATCCATTTTCTGAGCTACTAGTTTCCTGATTTTACTGGTAATTTTCAGTAGTAATAACCCTCGGACATTGATAATTGTTCGAAAAAATTTTATGACAGATTTCGAAAGCTCGTTGCTTGGAAACAGACCGACGCCGTAGGCGGAGGTCTGTTGCCTACAAGCAACAAGCTTGAGAAAGTTGTCATAAAATTTTTTCGAACAATTATCAATGTCCGAGGGTTATTCGGATAGAAAATTTTTGGTTTCAGTATTACAACCAAATCGTGACATTTCGAAATATTAAATATTTGAAACTTCAAAATCGGAATAAATCAATATGTACCTATCCATAGCAACGTGAAAATTGCCCATGGTCTGTTATCAGTGTAATGTTGACATAATTGGCTGAGATTGTTCATATGATATAAAATGAGGAAATTTGATTGGTTTTTGGAATTGTCAAAAAATTTTCATTTTAATTAACCTTAGAAGTTGAAAGTTTCGATTCAATAATAAATTTTTGATTTATTAATTTGTTTACCTTTCCATCTTTGTTTGTATGCAAATGCGCTTGCGCTGATTTCAAGAATACTGCTTTTTGGAATCGAGTGATATTTTGTGGGAATAGAAATGTCAACATTTTCGTGGGGAGTAACAATTTCAGGGAATTTCAAGAATAGCGACACAGATGAAGATTAGCTTTGTACTTTATACTTACTTGAGACTGATATGGATAATTTGCAATGTAATATTCGATATCTATCTCCGAAACCTCTGGCTCGACTGTAGCCGGTGCTGAAGCTGGAATCGTCGGTTGCGTTTCGATTTGCATAACAGCCGGAGTAGGTTCAAAAGAATTCGTTGTATCTGATCCTTCGGGAACTTCTGCAATACCTCTGAAAATACAAATACGTACATACTTCAATATTCCTTTTTAAAACTTATATATAACTTACTCTAAACGTTTAGCTTCGATTTCTTCGGTAGTAGGCGACTGATTAAAAGTAAAATTATCTTTTACACCAACGCCATCTACAGGTTCGACGTACGCTTCCGGGAACCAACCGGTGTGTCCTCGTATTTCTCCTGCCAACCATCCTGGTTCTCCTGTTTGTTCTTTCGGTACCTAAAACATAATCAAATGTAATCTGACGAAAAAATAACAAGTTCCGAAGGAAAGATGAAGGATCTTGACGATATTAAAAGCTTTTCAGTCACACATTGTTCATCATATAACAAAATATTTGAAAGGCCAACCATTTATATGGCTACACCGGATAACTATAATATCGTTACCGGATTTAGTTACCGAGGAAAAATACAAAAATTGGGACGTTTTTCAAGGAAGATATCGAAATGTTTTTTTAGGCGGCTTCAACTGTACGATGAAGTGGCGCATTTACAAAATTCACTTACATTTATCATGTCGCCGGGTTGGAATGAAATTTCATCGTTATTTCTAGCAACGAATTCGTACAAAGCTCTATATTTAACGACACCTGGTAAATTCGACATGTCCGTGGATGAAGACCAATCATTGTCCGCCGGCCAATCTGAAGCGGTCTCGTTACCGCCCGATCCCCACGAGTCTGCGCTCTTCCAAGCGTCCGCTTCGTTTACTTTATTCGAATTTTTCATCTCTAACACTGTATTTCTTTTTACTTCGTATACCATGTAAAGTTGTTCGCATTCGTTTAGTAAACTTTTCAAGTCAGTTTTAAGATCCTTCAATTGACTGTTGTTGTTTTCGATGTCCGCCATTTTACCGTCGATTTCGGTTTCCATATCGTCCACCTTAAACAAAAAAAAATGGAGAAAGTAACAAAACTCATCAACTATTTAATTATTTTACCTTTGTCATAAGATTTTTAATTGTAACTTCTTTGTTTTCAAAAGCTAGTCTTGCTTGCTCGGTATCTTGGGTGTTCACCTTATTCTTGGCGTCCAGTTTGATCTTTTCCTGAGACAGAGCCAATAATCTGGCGTTCTGTTCTTTGAGTTTATTTTTCAGTTGCGACATTTCTTGCATTTGCGAATCTCTCGTCGATCTCATTCCATCGATTGTCGTTTTGACATTTGACACACCCATTCTGGTATCGCAAATTTTTTGTGACAGCTCCTTTACTTGATCGTTCAAGGTGTTGAGTTCTATTGTGAGGGTTTGGTTTTTGGCTTTGAGTTTAAGAACCGTCTCTTGTTCCCTTTGTCTTTGATTTTGTAAATCTTGTAACCTCTGCTTTTCCCATTCTAATTGTCGTTGTCGTTCCATTTCTTTCCGCGCCGCTTCTCTCTGTTCGGCCTGTCTCTTTTTTTCTTCTTCTATCAATCTCTCTTTCTCTTGCTGATCTCTCATTTGCTTTTCCAATTCATCCAATCGTTTCCTTTCTGCTTCTTGCCTCGCTTTTTCCTTTTTTTCTTGCTCTTCCCTTTCTTTTCTTTCCCTTTCTTCTCTCTCTTGTCTCTGTTGATCTAATAATGTTTTTCTTCGGCGTTCCAACTCTGCCTGACCTTTCTCGAAATTTTCTTTACGTTTATCTTCAAAGGAATCTACAGAAATCATAAAAAAAAATTGAAGAACGTGTTAATAATCGATTATTTTTGATCGATCAATGATCGATCATTATTAATCAATATATAATCGATTATTAACAATCGATTGATAATCGATTATCAGCAATCGATTAACCTCAATCGATTATCATCAAACCTTCATCAACAATCGATTAATAACCGATTGTATATAATTGATGTATATTCGAATATTTCCAATCGATTAAAAGTCGATTGTTTCCAATCGATAAAAAATCGATTATTATTAATTGATTAATAATCGATTATTTTTGATCGATCATTATTAATCAATCTATAATCGATTATTATTGATCGATTAACAATCGATTATCATTAAGTTGTAGTTGTAGATGAATTATTTCCCGGTCGAAGCATATGAATCGCTGCTTCGTAAACAAGAGATAGATAGGCTCAAGGCACATAACGCAGCAACGTAACGTAACGTTACAGTCAGATCTTTTGCGAATTACCCCCTGTCGCTTCGCTCCAACCTAACGTAAAGAACTAAAGTTCTAATAATGTTGAAAAATCAAAAATTATCTAACAAGTTTTTCTTACTCTGTTGTAACAATGTTGAAGCTGGGTCTTGATCCAATGGAGCACTTCCTTGACTTGATATGGAAGTGGTCCTGGTTCTTCTAAATGAAGGAGGTATTAGATCAAGAGGTAATTTTGTGGGAGGAAGATGTCCCAAAGAAGCTTGTTCGCACAAATGCATCGCTAAAACAAATTCTTCACAGCCTAACCTCCCATCAGAATCCATATCAGACAGAGCCCTTTAAACAAAAAACACGGTTATTTAATCCAATTTGAAAAAATATTAAAAGTATCATACCAAATCTGAGCTAAGATATTCTGTGATAGTTTTGTTTGTACCATAACATTTCTAGCTTGTGCTCCAGACAAAAACCCACTACGTGTCCTATCGGTTGTATTAAATATTTGTGTGTATTTCAACTTTGTGTGATGAGGGACTGACCATTCTGGTTGGCTGCTATAAAAAAAATTGTTAAATCCACTATTTAAAATCTAGATAAACTATAATCATTTTACTTACGATACAGATTCAATTGAATGTGTCCTTTCCAAACTAGTAATACTGGTTCTAGGAGTGCTGGTAGCTCCAGGTCTACTCACTACTCCTGCCAATTGATTAGTAATTGGTGACATACCAGAACCCGTCAATGGTGCCACAGTATTAACTGGTACAGTTGGAATATTTGATATAGGTGGAATTGAAGGCGCTGCTAAAGGAATATTGGATATTATTGGTTGAACAGTAGAAGAAGACAGAGGAATTCCAGAAACCAAAGGAGCTGTGGAAGCCATTGATGGTATTGGGTCAATGAGTGATTGAACTAAAGGTGCTGTTGATTGCATGGGTGGAACAATTCCTAAAAATCAGTTAGCTAAGTACAATATTAAAATTAAAATAATAGTGTATACCAGTTGGAATTGATGTGGTACTGCTATAATTAGACATTGGTGGAACAACCCCTGTTTGAACCATTCCACTAGGTTGAATATTGCTTGAAGGCTGTCCAATAAAATTTGATAATAAAGGTTGCTGTGGTGATATTACTGATTGAGTAATAGGTTGGGCTGTTACCATTGGAGCTATTCTAGGTGGTTCTGGTCTAGATGGGGGATTAACAAGGGTGGTGTTTGGTAATGGGGGAATAGCAGGAGGAGTAGGAGTACTACCTTTAAGGGAAGCTAAAAGAGATGGAGGAAGGCCTTTGGGAACATCAAAACCACGTAATTTTAAGTTAATAAGCTTACAAGCTATTGAAAACTCATCTATGTTCATTTTTCCATCTGAATCTGTATCAGCTAGTGCCCTGTAAGGACGCAAATATGCCAATGTAAAATTTCACACATTCAATATAAATAAATAAAAAAATATAACATACAATAGGTTTATTATCTTACCATATCTGACCCAATATAATGGGTGGTAACTGAGATTGCAGTAAGAAGGATTTAGCTTGATCTCCGGTGATAATGCCATTATTAGGTTTCAATGATTTAAACTGTTCTTCATACCTGGCTTTTTCTCTAGCTAAAATCACCCACGGATCTGTGGAGGGTGTCCCAGCAGCAGACATGATAACTAAACATTTAAAAACACTTAAATTTGATCATAAATTGAAAGCTTATTAATTACCTTATTAGTTTATAGCCTACGGATTTTAGATAAACATTGAAATTTTAATAATTTCCGATATTAAGAAATTAGAATACTCCCTCAAATAAGTTATCACTAGTCTTTTGCAGTCTAATCAATAAAATTTGAAGTAAATTCTGGTAAATTGACGTTTTCAATGATTGTAGTCATCAGTCATCAGTGCAATCGAATAGGAAATGGTTTGAATGGAAATATATTTTCAATCTGTATTTGATGTATTGACATAAAAAGGGATGTAATAACTAATAAGAAATAATAAGAATATATTTTCTTTTTCTATTTTTAAGGAAAAAAGGGTAAAATTTGTTATTCCAAGAAAAATAGCTGCTATTTTACTTGAAGAGCAGTGATATGCTGTGGTCATATCACATATTTCGCCCATCACCAATCAGTTGAATGAAAGATCTAAAGTGATCCCTATCACAATACACAATAATCACATCATATTTAGAAATCATATGGGTCAACTTCAAAACAAACTTCAAAAATTAAATAACCTATGATATTTAAATAATCTTTTATGAACTCGTAAAGTGAAGTGGAAATAGTTACAGTATCAATAAACAATCATGTCAATTATTTTGTGCAAAACGGAGGAGTTATTAGAAAAAGTTACAAAATCCTTGCAAACTTGGAAAAAGATAATAACAGAAGTAGGTGATGGGGATGAAAAAGAGTTCAATATTTTAAAGCAACACACAGAGGCTTACAGTAAGTTGGAGCAACAATATGAGAAAGCAAACAATGCTTTACAATCAGTAGATGAAAAATTAAACGAATCAACGGAATGTGAAGATGTAGATAAACTCTATAAAGACTGTTATGAAAGTTTAGCCACTAGTTCTACAAAAAACAATTGTAATAGTAAAGTTTGGCAAGCAGTATTTAACAATCGTAATTCTGATGTCAGAGAAATCCATGTTAAAAAGAGAAAACTGGATGATAGTCAATTTGAAGAACTAGACGAATCCATAATGTGCTCTAATGTGTTTGCTCCACCACTAGATCCTATTAGCAAAGTAGTTATAAGAAATCCATATCGAAACAAAAAATGTAATCATACTTATGAATATGACACAATAGTAAACTACATCAAAAGTATGAAGAATAAAGCGAAATGTCCTTACATTGGTTGTAACAACAGTCAATTGAGGGTAACTGATTTGGTTGAAGATAATAAATTGATGAGCCAAATATCTCAGTATTTGGAAACTCATGAGAGTGAAACTGAAGAAGAGGATTATTAAAAAACATTTTCATTTTACCATGTAATATAAAAATAAAAAATAGCAATAGAATATTGTTGTTTTATTTATTTGGTAGGTGGTAGAAAAATTCTCATAATTATGTGAGGAACTAAAAAGGTAGCCAAAGTGCCATGATGTCCGCAAGAAGGAAAAATTCAATGCTGTCATATCATAAAGATATGCCTTTTTGGTTAAGTTTTAAGTTTCAGTATAAAATTGTTTTCTAACAACCGTTCCTAGTTTCACTTTTTCAATCCCACCTCTACAATCTCCAGAACTCCAATCATAGATAAAGCCAGTCTGGGTGATCTGTGATTGGAATTTTCTCATTTCTAAAATCTATATATGTTCCACGCATGCTCAATGTAATGGATAATAATCCAATTGACCAATCAAATATAGAATCGAATTGTCAAAAGTGGCGTGTTCAAAACTGAGATGGATTATGAATAGATGGGAGGTAGACAGCATGTGCTCGATTGAAAATATCTGTAATAAATACAGAAGTGGGTTTTAACAGTTAAATCGCACTGAAAGAAACCGTAGTTTTGTAGTGTGCTAGAATATTTATTTTATTTAAATTACAAGGTAAGTTTTTACATGTTCAAAGTGTTATTTATAGTTGTTTATATCGAATTAAATTAAAAGTGCGCCAAACGTTACTTGAATTTAAGATTAAAATTACTGAATATTTATGAAAAGATGTATAACTCACTACAAATTAGCTTAGTCTACTTGTACTTTAAAAAGTATTTATTACTATAGTGTAAAAAGTAAGCCGAAGTTTTATATGTGTATATTGTAACAAACACAGCTTTTTATCAACCCTGTGTCAATGTAAACATAATTATTTTCTAAATATAGCTGAAAAACTCTCACTTAGGTACGTGATTATAAAATTAAAAATGTGAGGTTAATTATTATAATCTGTACCAGAATTACTAAGCTGATAAGAAAACTCCGTGGTTCATATATCATTTTCTCTAATCTAAGAGTTAACAAATTTATTAATTTACTTAATTTTCCGACAACATTGTTTCCCTTATCATATATTAATCCAGTTAATTGATATAATACAAAAATACATTTTTATCCCGTAAAAATTACCCAAATGCCATTCTTTTTTATTGAAATAAACTTTCCGAACCGTATATATGAGTCAGCTTCATTATACAAATACCTACAGATATTGCTATCAGAATTTAAAGGAAATTACAAAAAAAGTACCTACCTATTTTTTTAGACATAAAGTTTGATAGGGTTTGATTATTATGACATACTGTATATGCATGCCATTACGAAATCGTAATAAATTTGGAAGTGTTATGTTTTATATCAACATAAATATTTTATATAGTAGGTAAACACTATTGTTTAAAGTTTAAACAATTATTATAAGATAACATTGATTCAGAATTAATACTGCTACTGCTCACATGCAATTTAGTAGGATTGAGTTTTTCCTTATAGACGCTCTGTACTTTTAAAACAAACAAACAAATTAAAATCGCACTTGATTCCTCTGTGAAAATATCTAAGAAATTGTCTATCTTAAAGAAATATAAATGAATAATGACATATGGCTTAACCTGGGTTTAACTAGTTAAATACCACAATTATACAATGGTTGTTTAATGTCATTACATTATTATTACTGTGTTATTCATGGTCCGTTAAATATACTGAATTGTCGTTAAAAAAACAACCATAATTTTATTACATTTTACGAAAATTAAACTTCTATTTAGTAGTAGAGTAAGTAGTCGACCATTGCTGACCAATATGTAGTATAGTTACATTATGTTGTTTTGTTTTCAGACAGTTATATCATTCAAAATGAGTTACGATGACGTGATATGTTTACTTGGTGATTTTGGAAGATACCAAAGAAAAATTTATTTTTTATTGTGTCTGCCCGCAATTTTGTGTGCCTTTCAAAAATTGGGGAACGTGTTTTTGGTAGCCGAACCCAATTATAGGTAAGTTTCCATTCAACTTGAAAAAAATCGAATTTATTGGGAAAAAACAAATATTTGTTATGTTTTCTGTCACAAATTTGATATGTTATTTGTTTTTAATAGCGGAAATAGATAAAATTTAAAAATCTTTGCTACAATGAGATACAAAGAGTTCAGAGGCCGTTTCTCTATTTGTATAATTATCACACTATATCTATGTGATAAAATGCAGAAAAGAAATTGGTATATACGGAAAATATAGTCACTGATAATACAAACAAAATGTTTACTACTTTTAGAAGCAAAATAATAATATTCAAACGCCTAACCGCTTTATAGGCCAGTCGGTATGGGTCATTTTAGACAAAAAATACAAGTAATTAGCAATACGGCTGATTTTTACCTTGAAGTATGTAGATTAATATAAAAAAAAAGTTTACCAGTCTATCGATTTCCCAAATTAGAAAAAAAAAATAGGCTTTCGTATTCCATATTCAAAATCCGCTGACAATCGATAAGAGGG
>CAJUYH010005495.1:17514-40571 GCA_910591685.1 Galerucella tenella | reverse complement strand
TATAAGTATAATATTTGCTAAGTGCACAGGGTGGGGTGAAAAAAAAACTAAAGATGGTGGTTTTAATTGGAAATGTACAGATCGAAAAAAAACCTTAAGCGACGCCCTTACCCACTGTGCCACGGGACCACATGGTAGAGTATTAGCATAAAGCGAATAAGTATGTTACTGTTACACAATATCAGTAATAAATTATTGCAAACAAAAAAAATTAGTTTAAATATGTATTTGCCTTGGTCATTGAGTATTTTCGGTCTGGTGATCGACATTTCTTTTAAAAACTAACGCAAAAGATTTAAACTGTCATAAAACACACGAATCTCTTAGAAATTGTCAAACATTCTACAGAAAATATTGGGTCTATGTCTACTTGGGTATTTGAAAATCTAAATTTACATTGGTCAATTTTTCAGTTTCATAATGAAAACCAGTGTTATAATGAGTATCGTTATGAAACTGAAAATTGGCATTTAATTAACAACTTATAGTATAGGAGTAGAAAAAAGACATTACGTTGTAGACCACGTAACTAAAACCAACTTGAAGTTGCAGTCGTATGCGCGAACTTGTCAAAACCAGCGCCATATTTGCTGCTTTCGTTTATTTGGGCTGCAAGCACTTGTGCGTGACGCCTCAGTCGTCACGACTTTTTAGGATCCTCAAAACCACTTGTCATGTGCCAATGGCAATTCCTGTGTTGTTAGATTTTAAGTAAGGTTTAAATCGTAATCAGCTCAATCTTAACCTTTAAATAAACGTCAAACAGGTCAAATATTTAATGTCCGTGGCTTGAAGCTCATACTTTTCGGTATGTGCTCAAGGGGCAAGGGGGAGGTAAGACTAGGCGTCACGCCCGGTTATAAACGAGCGAAATTCAGTCACTACGAGCTGCTATCAGCAGTCAAAAGTGAATAATCGAAAACACCTATTGTAAAATTGACATTCGACTTCAAATCAGTAGCGTATTATTAAAAATGTATTTATCGTAAATACAGTTTAATTTAAAACATATTTGCAAATTCTTTGAAGCTTTTTGAGATATTTTGACATACGAGAGACACTGGTGTATGAAAATACAATTAACGATTGACCATGTTTGTTTGTAACGCCAATGGCATCAAACGGTCGTTAAAAGGCGACATAGATAAACAAGGCCGATTTTGGTTTGTGCGCAAGACAGTTGGCAAACTTCAAGTAGCTTCTTCTTATGTGAAAACGAGTCTATTATTCGCAAATTTTAGATTAGAAAGTGTAGAATTTAATTATTATTTTTTATTCAACTCTGCCTCGACAACACTGAATTTATTCTTTATTTGACGATAAAAAAATTTTGCTATTTCGAAACATCCATCATATCACATTTTAAATAATCTCTTTTAATAACCAGTTTTATTTATAGATACTAAGCTTTCTAAAACTTTAGTAATAATTGCGCAAGTTTTTTTTATTTTTGTTACAAATAGTTACTTAATACTTTATTGTTCAAGATGTTTTTTTTTTTTCTAATAATAATTGATAGTGTAATAAAAATTTTGTTTTTCTACGATGAAACCCGTCTGCCGACTGTTGATAACAGTTTATATTGTAATAACAAATGTTGTTTATTAGCAATGACGTCTCCGGCTCAATCGTCATTGCATAAATATTTTCGCCACATAATAACACTGTAATGTGTGAACCTGTTTATATTATGATTAAGCAATAAAAAATCCACTTTTAAAAATAATATTGATCCATTTTTTTTTTTTCATAATTACAGTGAGGATAAGACTACTTCGTTGGGTAATGCAATGAAAACGGGTGCCTTTGCGGAACAGAAAAAAATCGAATCTCATCTAATAATACCCAATACGCCTTTTAGCCAACTCTTTAAAGAAAACGTAAAAATTCCAGATAGATGTGCGGAAAACGACGAAAACGGCACGACTGAGTTGAAAAACAATAAAAACGGAATACAAGAAACGAACGGAAATTCAGTGGCTGATAATTTAACTACAAAATTGAAATCGCTCACGATGGTTTCGACGAACGACGACTTTATCATGGTAGACTTGGTAATTATTTTTTTTTATTTCATGCGCTTTAATTGAATGAAATGTCCTCTTTTAAGCCTTACACACACTAAAAAAGTATATTATAATTCAACACCATGGTGTATATACAATTTTTTCCACTACTAGCCAAATTTAAGACAAAAATTAAAAATAATTCACAAACGCACCACGAGAAGCGTTTACCCCGTCGACTGACTGACAAGTATACTGTCAGTTTTCGATAAATTATGAACGTACTCGTAATATGTCATCAGTCATTTTTGGTTGGGCGCGAATTTTAAACTAATGGTATTTTTATTCAAATACTTTCATCTTGATAGGTAATTTCAAGCAACAAATATGTTAAAGAAAATCTTCTGGGTATGCAAAATGATGTTGCACAAGTTTTTGTTGAACTACCATCTCTGAATTCTCAAAATATTTGAATTTGTCCATTATTAACCTAGGTTAATATTGGGAAATTATTAACCACTAATAGAGAAACTCAACTTCTCAGTTGGCTAGAAGAAGAAATAATTGTCAACATCACAGCTGGTAGTGGAAAAAAGGTTTTCATTCATCGCCCTGTATTTCAATTTAATACAAACGCAAAACCATTTACCATAAGATAATAATAATTGTCCTAATCACCACTTATAGTTAATATGAAAAAAATAAGACAGTGACTCTGGTCCAGGAGCAGGGACTTATTTAAAATACCGGCTTTACCTAATCCGTTATCAGGCATGGGACATAATTATTAAAGGCACCGCTTAACCTGTGCCTTTTTCATAATTCTGGGAATGTTTTCTTTTCATACAGTTTCATATTTTGTTTCAAATCAAAGTATGACTCAAAATTAATAATTATATACTTTGGCAAGTTTATCTGAAACCGTGAAAGGAATGCAGTCGAAAACATTCGACATTGCCACGTTTAACTATGAAAAAGCTGAAGTGCTAACTATGTAGTGATAAGAATTATAAATGGGTCTTTTTATTATTAACAATATTAAAAATATGATTAAACGTTAATTTCATAATCTTCTTCAAGCTCTGGTAGCGTTGTACGAAAACCATAAGGACCACACCCTCCGAATTACATAATTGGTGATTTTTATCGACCAGCTAACTTCTTATTGGCAAGCGCGTGCGTCCTCAATTGACTGATATTGATTTATCTAGTGGCGTTGGTATTGTCAGTGACCTTTGTTTTTTCAGTTTTACTTGGTAAAATAGGTACCGTACGCCATTTGACAGATACCGCCATGTTTCCTCGCCTCTTACCGATGCCCCGTAGTTTCAGAAAAACTTGCCAAACTATACACCATGTCATACAAATTGCATGACAAACAACAAGCACGTGATAAAAGATTTTCAGGTCCCTGCGCCTGAACTAGAGTCACTGTCAAAAAATAAACATCCATTTATTTGAGTTTTATAAAAAAAAACCTGTTTAATGTTGCGAATTTGTTGAATTTTGTTATATTGCATATGAATTAGATAATAGTTTGTTTACTTGATATCGATAATGACATGTAAACATCTAACATTGGTATCTAAATAATAGAGTACCTAATAACACTTTGATGAATAACAATTAAACCAATTTAGAATGGCGCCATGGAATAACGTCAGAATTTGTTGTGTAAATATTGATAACTTCATAATATGTGCACATATATTTTATAACTGAACATACAAATACCTAATTGATAAATTATAAACGAATTTTATTTAAAAAGGGGCTTTTTTAGGTGCATTGTTAACAGGGAATACCTCAAATGATAATTATTATAACTTTTATTAATTTATTTAGCGTTAAAACGCATATCCATTTACAAGTATCATTAATCGTAACGTTTAAAAACAGTGTGTTATTTATAAGATGCGACATAGGGATTCCTGTACAAAATTGTCAAACGCGAGCTAACTTTTTTACCAAATGGCGTTCATAAAAAATGATAACAGATTTGGAAAGGTCGTTGAAAAATAAGTTAAAATGCACTTTCAATTTTCTCACATTCGTTCTGGTTTAATAAAAAAATGGATATTTATATTTGAAAAAGTCGAACTTTATTTTCATACTACTTTCGGGTAATCTTAATTGATTAGATGATGGCTAACATGGTAGTGCATGGTATTATTTAAAAGTTAAACCTGAAGTATGGCGGTTCGCTTCGCCGCTGAGCTGAAATTTTTTTTCACAACTTTTGTCTAAAAAACATTAATTTCAAGTAAAGCAAAGTTATTCGTTTCAAAAATTGTAAAAAAAAGAACCAATAAAAAAGGTAGAACGTGTCGCGGGACACACGGTACTTTAGTTCCTTTTAAGCGAAAATTATGTAATACATCTGACGTTGTAGATAAACAATTTGCATATTCCTCGGTGGTCGAGTAGTAAGCAAACCAGACTCTCACGCGGTAGACCCGGGTTCGAATCCCCGGTTTTTTTATTGTTAATTTTATTTTTAAATAATTATTCTGCTTGATATTAATAACGACAACAGGTAGACGTTTGAAATATTTAGCAGAATATTCATTATTATAGATAATGGTACGGTACCCTTCATGAGGGAGTCCGACTGGCAACATCTACTTATAACATCATCGTATATTTAAAAAGGGAAACCGTAGCATTATACAAATTGTACATTCAAGAACGGGCTCATTTACATATTTTTTTTTATTTTTCCATTGGGAAGAGCACATCATTTTGAGGCTCTGTGCAAAAAATTAGAAGTCTGTGAGACTTATAAGTCGCCTAAAATTAATTATAAACATGAAACAGCGCTCCTCTCCGTGATCCTGGCGTGACGTCATCATATATGAAGTCTCACGGAGCGGATACAGCCAAGCGCCGCGCCGATCGGTTTGTTGAATACTTAGCCAGTGTTATGTTATCTATCTACTTAGCTAGTAACAGTATTTTCTTTGTCTATTATTAATATTATACGTTTTCTAATAATATAATCCCTATCGCCATTAAAATTATGATAATTGTTTAAAGAAATTTGGAGAGTATGCTTTAGTTTCATTAGGGAAATATTTGTGCTGACCATTGAATATTTATTCATCAATTTACTTGAAATTTGTGTCACTGGTTAATCTATTATACAGGGAGTATAGGTATATTACAGTTTTAGTAAACTCTAAGCAGTGTTGTCTTTGTGAAATAAAAACGATAATACATAATATAAACTATTCCACACAATGGACCAGAACCAGATTAAGAAAAACTATAAATATTGTATGGTTCCAGAATGTAACAGTACAACGGTTAAAACACCTGAAAAAAATTTATTTCTATTCCAAAGGATACAAAAAGACGAAAGCAGTGGCAGAGAAGCATAAAACGACTCAAAGCATTTACTAATAAGTCAACTTACTTTGTGCAGACACACACACAAAATTATTTTTTACCTTGGTAATGTGGAAGTAAGTAAGAAATAGCTGAAAGCACCGTGTCAAAATGTTGATAAAACTATATTACACGAAAATAATATGATCTGCTCAAATACTCACCTGGCCATTTCCCCCCATTTCAGCACTAATAAATTCGTGATTTTGATTAAAAAAGTCCATAATCATTAGCAAGTCGACTTGTGGCAGATTTGAAGAGTCGTCTTTAGTAAAATTCGGTTCACACATTTTATTTTATTAACACAAAAACTCTGTAAGAAGTAATACAAAAGAAATAAATTCGATGCGACTGACGATACAGTCTGAAGCGCAATGTGCATACATATATAGTGACGTCACAGTCACAGTCTTCGCTCCGCTCTCGGTATGCTTGTTCAATTGGTTGTATCAGGAGAACGACATATTCTATTGACATGAAATTTTCAGAATCATATTTTTATCCTTAGTACTTTGTTTTACGACAGTTAAAAATGATTTAAAAATTTTAGTGAACGAGCCCACTGTACGTTTACCACAAAAGTTATATTACAGTTTATAGAAATTTTTATTTTCTAGATTTTTTCTTAAGTGGGTCGTAGAAAAAATATGCTGTTCGACTCGTGTGGATTGTCCATATCGCTCTTGAACGATTGAGCACTCCGCATACGGCGTCGTGTTCAAACTTCGTCCTCGTGCGATATGGCCATCATATCCACACTAGTTGCACAAACTACTATTTCTATCAAAATATGCCCTTTTACATTTAAAAACAACCTGCCAAATGTCAAATCAACTTATCCATCCATTTTAAAGTTATCGAATTAAAACATTCAAGTTTTCAAAATTTCAACACCCTGTATGTCGAAAAGTAAATGTGCTAGACCCCTTAATCCTCATATCATTTTGTCCAATTTTACGAGAGGAATCTACATGCAAACGTTGTAATTACCCTTAACGTTCGAGATGCTTATACCATTTTTTGCGCGATCGTATTGAAATAAATTCCGAATAAAATAATTAAAATTTCTTCGAAATGAACGAAATGTCAAAAGTGACATTTATACTTCTCGATCAGTTTAAAATATATTTTGCATTTTGGTGAAATTGTTTTTGCTATTTATTACTTTTCGACGTCTGAACGGTAAGTAAATCACTTACCGACGTGTTAAACTTAGAAACCAGTAAACACAACCTACCGTCCTGACAACCGATGCAGTAAATAAACAAAAAAGATCTATCGCGCAAAAAAAATTATGGAAATAATAGTAAAAATTTATCCGAACAAATTCAAGTAGATCACCAGCACTGCGAATACCAGCTTTGCATAGAATTTTAATGTAGCATCGGTGGTTCAGTGGTAGAATGCTCGCCTTCCACGCGGGCGGCCCGGGTTCGATTCCCGGCCGAAGCATATGAATCGCTGCTTCGTAAACGAGAGAGACTCAGGAGAGAGCCCACGCACGCAAGCAAGGCACATAACGAAGCAACGTAACATAACGTAACGTAACGGTCAGATCTTTTGCGTCGCGACCCCCGGTCGCTCAAACATAACCTGACGTAAAGAACTAAAGTTCCAAAAACAAAAAAATTTCATCTCAGCGGCGAAGCGAACCGCCATACTTCAGGTTTAACTTTTAAATGATACCGCGCACTACCGTGTTAGCCATCACCTAATCCACAAGATAATCCGAATTTGGTATGAAAATAAAGTTCGACTTTTTTAAACATAACTATCCATTTTTTTAATAAACCAGAACGAATTTAAAGAAATTAAAAGTGCATTTGAACTTATTTTTCAACGACCTTTCCATATCTGTTATTATTTTTTAAGAATGCTATTTGGTAAAATAGCTCGCGTTTGACAGTTTTGTACAGGAATCCCCATGTCGCATCTTATTAATAACACAGTGTATACAGGAAGGAAAATTTTCTGGATCCCATTTTATAACCCAGTACCTACACCATTTTAAAATCGCCATATTCTATATCCTAGTATATAGTTAGTAAAAGTTAACCACCCTGTATACCTTGTCGTTTCAAGTATTTAAAGCAGTTTGTCCAAACTCAATTTCACGTGTTCGTATCCTTTGCCGATTCTTGTCTTAAAATCAAAGTTTCTAAGACTCCTCGTTTATCAGGTGAGCTTTTCTATATTTTGTTGGTGCATCTTTAGTTTTTGGAGATGCACAAATTTTTACAAATAATAACTTTTTCTCGAAAACCCCGTAATATAAAGTTTCTTAAATAGTGCATACTTTGTACATATATGTTTCTTTGGCACGCTCTGTAGCTTAAACACAGTGGTATGGGAGTTAAAATTTCTATATGGCGCCAGAGAAAAAGTATAACAATAATAAAAACATATATCCATTGTTTTTGACTCGAGTAACGCCCACAGAACTCTTACATCAAATAATGCTTTTAAGTTGCTTGTAATCCAAAAGGTCATTTTACAGGTATCTAAACAATGACAATAATAAATAACGCACATCACTAATTTGGAAGTCAATATTTTTTTTCTATTGTTTCACTGCAGGCCGTAGTTTCTGGTAACCTTTAGCAAAGATTTTTGTAATCTTTGTCTTTACCTTTAAATATGTATTCTAAAAAAAAGCCTGTTTATACGTTTTTGTTCAGATTTACAATACTTGCATATATATATTACATAAATAATACATTGCATAATTTATTCAGAATAAGAAATTGTCAATAAAAATTCACGAAGTGCTAATCTTTTATGTTCTGTATTACAATAATACTTTGTTATTAAAATAGTTGGAAACTTTAAAAGGGGTCGAGAATCTCACTCAAGGTCTACTATCCTCGACTGATTTTTTTTATTTTATGCATTTTTGGGAAGGTTTCTTACAGTTTCCTTCCTTTTTTTATTCGGTTATTTAACGACGATCTATTTCTGCGACTGAGGCTAATCACCGACGCGGGAAGCAATCTTTCCTTAACCGGAAATTTTGCACAGACTCTACATCTAAAAAGGTCTAAAAAAATCCATAATTGTTTTATAAATTTCTTTTTCTTTTGCAGAAAACGCCTTTTGCCAGCACAAACGAAAAAAGCGAGCTAGGAAAATTTTATAGAGAATGGCAAAGTGCACCACCTTTACAGACATTCGTAGAATTATCACCGCTCGATGAATTAGATGTATCTAGACAGCTAGAAACTTTCGAGTCTGATTTAACTGAATTCGATACAGTTGTGCAATCGTTGTGTCATTCGTCTACTAAATAATACTAATGTATTGTTTTATAAAGAATTTATTTGTATTTTACAATAAAAACTTATTTATCATGTTATATGCGTGTCTTTTTATTCTCTTTTATAATAAAGTATAAAATATATAAAAAACGAAAATTATAAATATATAATATTCATGTCCAGTTTTCATCTTCTTTGAAAGTTTTGTTTTTCGAGTTTTCAACCAGCATCGATTCAGGTTCTATCGTCATTTTTGATAATGCATTGTTTCTAAAAAAAGAAAACTGGTTACAATTTGGTAGGGGACAGTGTCGGATTAAGTGCTTTTGGGGCCCGGAGCTATTTTAACAAATGGGGCCTCTAGAATCAAAAGCCACTCAGAATTTTACCAAAAGGATCAATAAACATGTAAAATAGTTATTTATGTATTAAGAGCGAAAAGTGATACGTTTTTGCTTGTAATACATACATTTTTTCTGCAATCACTTAATTTTTAATGTTAAAAAAAATATAAAGTAGAATTCATAAAAACTTTTGAAATCTGTCAGTTTAAATATGTCAATTCAAATATGTTTCAAACTTTTATATCTGTCACTGTCAATACAATTGTGATTGTAGTATAGCTTGTTATGTGCAACGAGCGTTTTGCCATTTTTTACGCTCGGCGAGCGTAAAGTAACTCAAGAAACGTCAACTTTTCGTTGTCAATGGCAAGCGTAAAAGCCTACTTTTCAATGTGATTGTAGAAAAATGTAATTTTATTTATTTATTGAACATATTATTCAAAAATATTAATTATTTGAAAAGATTGGTCATTAAATTCATACAAAAATCACATAGGCTTTTAACGAGATTTTGAAACAGAAAATTCTTCAATAAAATTTGAAAAATCTATTGAGCTCTTTAGTTCATTTTCGATTGACAGTAGCAAAAGTAATGATAATCTATTATCCCCCATTGCAGGGCGATATTTGTTTTTAATGTAACTCGGGGTACTGAAAGACCTTTCACTCTCGCAATAATTAAAAAAATAAGGTCTATGAAAATAGATATGATAGATACAACCATCTTCTCCGAATGTTTTAGATGCATTGCTGTTTCATAAATTAGTTCCTATTGCATATTCCAACCATAAGTACTTGGTAGTTATTGAAAAAATACATAATTTTTTTTTATTAAATATTAAAAAGTGATCTTGCAGACTTCATGAAATCATAAATATCTTGAAAACTACAAATTTTTTGATATGTAAAGGTTATTCATATTCTTCCAAATCTACACCACTGGATCAAAAATTTAAAGATATGTTTCCATCAAAATATGCCCTTTTACATTTAAAAACAACCTGTCAAATCAATTTATTCATCCATTTTAACGTTATCGAATTAAAACATTTAATTTTTTAAAACTTTAACACCCTGTATTTAGAAAAGTAAATGTGCTGGACCCCTTAATCCTTACATCATTTTGTCCAATTTTATGAGAGGTATCTACATGCAAACGTTTTAAGTGTCATTTGAAAACACCCTGTAGGTAATGTGACTTTAATTACAGGTTATAGTCGCGTAATGGCAAAGATTGAGCATTTCAACTAGTGGAAGTTTAATAGTAAATCTTGGACGCGAAATTAATTACCTAAACTTACATTCCAGGATGATCCCTTTTTTTATTTTTCGGTGCCGGAGAATCTGAGCTCTTTCTCTTTTTTGATGTTATTGGTAATGAAACTATCGATGTCGGTTTACCACTAATCAACTGTTTCTTTCTGCTTTCGAACGTTTGTATTGTGTAGTCAGTGCCTCCCTTTAACGTTTTGAAACAAATTTTAGCTTGATCTCTTTTATACAGTCCTATAAAGGCGGATTTATCATCAAGCCATGAGACAAATATGTTACCTTAAAAAAACAGATACCATTAAAAGTTATTCAGTTAACAAGAACATTTTGTATTAGTTATTTACGTAACTAGTTATGAAAAGAGCGATATTGTTCAACAAGCGTAATACGAGAAAACGAGCGCTAGCGAGTTCTACAAATTACGCGAGTTGAACAATGTCGCTCTCTACACAACGTGTTTACGTACAAAGTTTTATCTAATTCCGCGCTTTCATAATATTTAATAAAATCTTCAATTACAATGATAATATTAAAGTGGATTTAAATGGTGTTAGAAGTATTGTTACTATGAAGTATTCACCCAGAAAATTGACTTACTTTAAATAACTGTGTCCTTAATAATTTTGTTTCCAATGTTTATAAATTTTTAAATACTATTGAATTAAAATAATGGGGTAATTGTCAGTTTGAATAATGAAATAATTGTCAGTTTTGACAGTATCTACCTAATTGATAAATTATTCTTTGAAACTCATGTGGTATCTCTATTTTGAAATTCAAACAGTTACGTAAAGTTTTTACATAACTACTTTTCATAACTGATATATGAAGGTTATGTGACGTTACCTAACGTCAAGAAGTGACTTAAAGTGTCACATTTGATAGCAGAATTAAATAAAAGATATTTCTAACAATAGAATTCAAATAAACGAGTAAGAACCTACCAAATGGACTGAACAATTGTTGGATATTACTCAGTTTCCAATGTTCAGGAAATGTTAAATAAAATACATGATCCCTAGATACAACCACTGGAAAAAAAATAATATAGATTACTCCTTTGCTAACATTTACCTATATTTAACTTACAATCGTCTCCTGCCAAGTTCATATATTGATTATCACTTAATGTCATTAAAAATAACCTGAAAAAAACAGACTATAAAAAATATTCACGATCAATTGGTTTGGTCTATTTTTGCTTTTGTCCCCTAAACAAGTTCTGAGCTAAGTGATATATAGTTTAGCTTCTTCTTGTCATTGAACAAACAGTATCTCTTACTATCAAGTATCTCACATAAATTGTTACAATCTACTACAGTGAGTGTCAATAGTATTAAAATGATAATAAAGAAATTAATTACTATATTGAAACAATTATACTAACTTATTTAAATAAGGTTCAAGAAGGTCCATACTGTTAAATGTCTTATTATCATTCCTGTTATCCAATAACCCTTGAATAAATAAAATAGTCATTAACTGAATTTAGATGAAAATGAGGGTAGATTTTACTTACCTAGATGTTTCCACATTCCTAAAAAGCAAAGCCCTGTTATGTACGCATCATATCCAGCTTCATGTTCTTTATTATCATTTACTTCGTAACCTCTACCAGGTTTTTCAATAACTGAAAACATACCAACAATTTATAAGTTTAATGTAAAATGAACTATGGAAAATTATTTACTCACCAACTTCTGGTAGTCCAAATGGTTTTTGGGATACAATATCAAGTAACTGTTTCAAGACTGTTGACTGGATAAGATCTTTGAAAGGTACATTACTTGACATATATTTAGTGTCTAAAATTCTAAAACAAACCAGTTTTAATAATTGGAAATATTATATATGGAAATTGGAATTTTAATAATTTATTATGGAAGATACCTATTGCTGAACAATGTTAGGTATTATGTAAGAATTAATAGGTATATTATAGTTAACTTACCTTGAAAATAAAGAATGACTAATTTCCTTAAAATCCGTATAAGATTCTGGAAGTTCTATTAAAAATTTATCAATAGTATGAAAAAAATCTAAACATGCATTGTGACCAATAACTAATTTACCCTAAAAATAAATATGTGCTATACATTTTTATTAATCCAAATAAGTATGAGAAACTTACAGATTTGATAATAAAGTTTATTACTTTAGTAAAACCCCTGAAATTCTCCATTTCCTCTAAACTTTCTTCATATTTTTTCTTTGCAAGCTGTTTTTCCTCTTCTGAGCTTTTTAGTCTAGTAACAACCAATAATCTATCTTTCTCAACTTGTCTAGTTTCTAAAGAAATTCGATCAAAATATATTTCTTCTTTAGTTTGATATATTAGCTTTCTAAAATATGCATTGCACTTTGGGAGTAGTAATTCATTATCATTACTTTCCAGGAACTTCTCTATTTTGGATCTACAAAATAGGTTACGAAAAATTTCATTTTGTCAGCAAAAATGTATCATGAATATCTAAACTAAAATTTTGAATACATGCTTCATAAGTAACTCACTTAATATCCTCAACAAATTGTACTGCATTATCAGGTATTTGAATACTGTCACAGCCTCCGTCATTTTGTTTTGAGTCAATTTTTTCCAAAACTTTTTGATAATATTGTTCATCATTAGCTTTATATTTTTCAGCTTCTACTTCAGTTAAGTAAGGAATGCCTTCCTTGAAAAGTTTATTGAAATCAAACCCATTACCAATTAAAAAATCTATACTTGATGATTGGCATAGAAAACGTTGATCAGGTACATTTTTATTAATGGGTCTTCGAAATATATAAAAATTATAGCTTCGTTGCTTAAAATTATGTTCAGCGCTATCATACCTTAAAATAATGACATGAAATTAGACTTATTTGTGATTTTATTCGGCGAGGGAATGGATATAACGCATACCTAAATGTGCTAAGGCCGTATTGCATTACTAAAAAGTCCTTGGAGTTAGTTCTCATTTTTTCGTAATATTCTCTAGGACTATCAAATGCGTTTATATTTCTGACCGTAGTCAATCCAGATAATTCGCAGTCGATACTAATAAATGAACTGCATTCTATTGCTTTTTCAATTTCTAGTAACAATGTATTAAAATCTAAAAGAAAAGCATTATTTTTATAACGAGAAATGAAATCGTATAATTCTTACTTGAACTTGTAACTTCCATGATAGCTATAGCTCTAGGCTTATTATAAACTTATATTTTCCTTTGAACAGTAAATTAAATGAATACTGTTCTAAAAGTTTTTATTACAAAACGAACAAAACATAACAAAATTTTATGAATTTGACAGTGACACCATAGAGTGGGGTTTGGGGTTGTGTTGTGCATAGAGTGATACATATTTATCAGTCTTCTTTTAATTTATTGGCCTCCACCCATTAGGTACTTAGCCAGAGCAGTTTATTATTTACAGGCTTGTTCTCACGAGCATCACAGAGAGTCTTTGACAATCCGGATTCAGCGCAAAAACCCAAAAGCGTTCTCGTTAGAACGATTTAGGGTCTTTGCGTCGAATCCGGATTGTCAAAGACTGTCTGTGATGCTTGTGAGACATAATGAAAGACAATAATGAAGGTAGGTAGAGGCCATAGAGAAATAATAATGAGAGTTTCTTGAAAAGTAACCAAGATAAGGATATTTTTAAAGAAACTGACAGTCTATACTTTTATAAATGTGGCAACTTCGGTAAAGGGAGCTACACAAAATACCTTTTAGCTCTTCTTCATTTTGTGAGAAACAAATGAAGGTAAAGTATCCCCTCGAATATACAATAAAATATTTATTCTCTGTAAGCCAGGTAAATTATCCCCTGATAAGAAAAAGAAGAAGAAAAGAGATATTTCTGTCTTTTCTTCTTTCCGTGAATCACAGCAACAAATGAAGGTAAAGTATCCCCTCGAATACACAATAAAATATTTCTTCTTTGTAAGCCAGGTAAATTATCCCCTGTTTAAGAAAAAGAAGATATTCCTCTCTTTTCTTCTTGCCGTGAATCACAGCAACAAACGAAGGTAGAATATCCCTTATAATTCAAGTTTATTTTGTCGATATATAAACTGCTCGCCAAAATTATACTGAAAATAGAATTTACAATAATTATTTTCGTCTAAATTCGTGAAATACCATAAAAAAATTATTCATAAATTATTTTGGAGATTTTCTACTTTCCCCGTATACTATAAATATTTAAAAAAAATAGCAAAATGTTTTTTAAATTGATCTATCCTTATATTTTCAAGCAGGGCGGCCAGTGTATATCACATCGATGACTAAGACTTGTTTATGTTGATTAGCGTGACTAATGAATAAATTTTAAATCACGCTTTAAGTATCGAATTAATTTTTGAAACGGATACGGTCGTGTCGGGAATGTATATTCGTGATTTACGGGAATATGAGAGTATTTTCGAATTTACGGGAGTGTGTGTATTCACGTTATTGAAACTATGTGTGTGTTTTCGAAATTTTCGGGAGTGTGTGTTCGAAATTATTTACGGTAGTGAGACTGTGTGTTTTCGAAATTTTCGGTAGTGAACCAAAGTGTACTTCCAATTTTTGGCCATGATTTCCAAGGATTATTCTACATAAAGGTAAGTCTTTATATTATTATCTGGTAGTTACTATAGGACTAAATAAATTCTCAATTTCTTAATTTTCCATATATTTTTTTCAAAAGACATAGGTTTCTGTTTTCTATATTTTATGAAAATAATATTCTTTCTTCATTAGCAATAAATGCATACAGTGTTTTTAAAAAGATTTTTAAAATAATTTTGATCTTTTAAGAATAATTTTCATACAAAAAGTTTAACTGGTTCAAAATTTATCAAAAAATTGAGCACCTGCTAATTTTGAAATAGTTTAAAAGATTCATCCATAGAATAAGTTATATATTTTCCAAATATTTTTACTTATTGCTTAGTGGGGTACTTTTTTTATAAGATTTTACTTATTTTCCAAAAACATATGGTAGCTTTGTTATTATATTTTTCAATGTATTATCCTCTCTTTATTTCCCTCCACCACTACTACTATTAATAATAAATAAATACAGTGTTTTTTGAAATATTTTGGATCTTTTAAGAATAATTTGTATACAAAAAATTGACCAATTCAAAATTTATCAACAAATTGAGTACCTGCTAATTTTTAAATAGTTTTAAACATTCATTAATAGAATGAGTTATATACTTTCCAAATCTTTTTACTTATTGGGTATTTATTTTATCAAATTAATTCTGTATTTACTTATTTCCCAAAAACATATGGTAGCTTTGTTATTTCCTATATTTCTTCAATGTATTATCCTACCTTTATTTCCCACTACTACTACTCCTATTGATAATGAATAAATACAGTGTTTTTAAAATGTTTTGGATCTTTTAGGAATAATTTTTATATAAAAAGTTTAACTGATTAAAAATGTATGAACAAATTGAGTACCTCTTAATTTTGAAATAGTTTGAAACATTCATCAATATAGTAAGTTATATACTGCATGTAAATAAATGCTTACTGCTAATAATTTATATATAAGAACTTGAAATATTGTTAAAAATTATTAAGAATTTAAAACAGTTTAAAAACTCAATTTTCAAAAGACATGAGTAAGCTATATTGTTCTCCATGATTTCCAAATTATTATTACTTCTCTATAACCCTTGTGCCAGAAAACATAGGTAAGTTCACATTTTGGTGAAAATATTATTGAAAATGTATAGGTACCTACATGTAAATATGGTGTTGATATTTGATATACCATTTTTAAAACCCTGACTTTGGATTTATTTGATCATGTATGTACATTTAAATCCTACACTTTGCCAGTAAAGGTAAACTTCTGGATGGTTGCAGCCAGACAAGTATATCCTATAATCAGCCGGTGGGGAATATTTTCTGTCGGTTGTCGATGTTTTGACCGATTGATTATATTTTCTACTGGCTGGGGTCATCTTCCAGCCACGGGGGACAAATTTCCATCTACGAAGGGTAATTTTCAGCATCAAGCAATGTCCTTCCTTATTTTTCTAAATATTGTCCTCTCTTTTTTTCACAAGTGCTATGTCGTTCCTCTTTTTTCTTTATATTTTCCTCCCTTTCTTTCGCGAGTTGGTTATTTTTTCAAAAGACATAGGTGAGCTATGTCGTTCCTCATTTTTCTAAATATTATCCTGCATTTCTTTCACAAGTTGGTTCTTTTTTCAACAGACATTATGTAACTTCAATTTTTGTCAAGCATTCCCTATACCCAAAGTTTATAGAAACACAGTTATTTTGTAATATTCATTGTAAAATATAACTACTGACCTATTATGTGAAAGCAATAAACGTTGTATGTAACAAAAAATTCCAATTAATGATAAATTTTAATGAATATTTCATTCTAAACAAAACTAGCTACCAAAAGTATAATCCTAACCGTAATATTAAATTGAAGGTTCAAAGTGTTCACCGTTAACATTAATGCAATGCTGTAAGAGGGGGCCCAACTGATTGGCCAGCTCGGTAACCCGATTTAACAAAAGTATATTTATTTTTTACGGGTCTTGTAAGGAATAAGTTTATAAAATCCCCGACTATTAGAGATGACATGAAAGAGATAATTAGTGCGGCATTTCGATCTGCTAACGTTAATATACTGAGAAATGTTAGTCAATCATTTGAACTATTCTGCAGCATTGCATTGATGTTTACGGTGAACATTTTGAACCTTTAGTTCAATATTACGGTTGGGATTATACTTTTGGTGGCTAATTTTGTTTAGAATAAATTGTTCATTAAAATTTATCATTAATTAGGATTTTTGTTACATACAACGTTTAAGTCTTTCACATAATAGGTCAGTAGTTATATTTTACAATAAATATTACAAAATAACGGTGTTTTCATAAACTTTGGGTATAGGTGATGCTTGACAAAAATTAAAGTTACATAATCGAAGATTCTATTTTTGCTATAAAATACAGGGTGTTCCATTTGAAAGAAGAAAGAAAATGACAGGTTCGAGTTTCCGTTCACCCTGTATATAAGAAAGAATATAATTGAAATTTAATAGGATTCGTAGATATTGCATTATGTTAGGAAACTCTGTTTGGCAAAATACTTTTTTTTTCTTCAACGTACAACAAGCCACAGAGCGTTGATTTACCTACGATTTTCACATAAACGTGTCCATATCTTTTGAAGGACTCTGTATAACGTGGCAAAACCTCATATCAAAAGCTTCAAAAAAATGTAACCAATCCGAATTCGGTATAATATCGTTTGGAATAATGTTTCCAATAATGAGATGTATTGTACAAAATTTTCATGCGGCATATTCAAGTTTCCAAAAGCTTATTCGTATTTTCATAAGCTCTAAGGTAACAGTATAAAGTCGTCTAAATTCTGATACGCTTGTGAATACGTCTCACATACGCTGCATGTATGAATTTCCGAACATTTTTTAATTAAATAACCACAAAAGTAGCGAACAATAGTACATTGTTTACCGGGTAGGAAAAGCTTAACATTCCTGGACGACTGTGAAGATTGCTAAGTCGAGGCGCAAGCCGAGACTTAGCAACACAGAGTCCAGGAATGTGGCTTTTCCTACGAGGTAAACATACTATTTTTCCGCAAATCGTTTAAAATTCGACAGATATTGATTGATTTAAAAAAAAACGCGATTATTTTATTCCCAAATAAATGGTGCTTTGAAATTCCTAATAAAATTACTTGGGTTACTATGGAAACGTATTGAGGTTATAAATTTAATTGCTGGTGTTCTCGAAAGTAAAATTATAAGTGATGATGAAATTTCCATTCCTGGGACTCCTCCAGAGCTGGTTGAGGCAGTGAATACTGCTTCATTAGAATTATTGCCAAAGAAATGAAGAGAAAAGTACGAAAATGCATACAGACGTTTTATGGATTATCGCATGAGTAAAAATACGAGTTCTTTCTCAGAAAATGTTGTAATGGCATACTTCCTAGACCTTTGTTTAAAGATGAAATCTTCAACATTATGGGCCAATTATTCAATGCTGAAGTCAACCCTTGCACTTAAACACAATGTAGATATATCTACATACTCAAAACTTCGTTCTTTATTGAAACGGCAAGCTCAAGGTTATAGGGCAAAGAAATCTAAGATTTTAACGAAGGAAGAAATTGAAAAATTTATCCAGGAAGCTCCAGATAAAGAAAATTTAATGATTAAGGTAATTTACAAGGTTTTAATTTCTATTTAGATTATAGCTTTATTTATTTTTTAGGTGGCTGTAATATTTGGTATTTCTGGGGCCTGTAGAATGGATGAGTTAGTCCGAATGACTGTACACGATATAGAAGACTTAGCTTTTAATCAGCATACCTGATTCGAAAACCAACAAACCAAGATCATTTGTAATTAATCAGATCTACTTGAATGTTTATCGAAAGTATGTTTCGTTAAGACCAGAAAATATGAACAGTGACCGATTTTTCTTTAAATATCAAAGCGGAAAGGGTTGTAGACAAGTGGTAGGAATTCATCAATTTAGAAAAATGCCCAAAATAGTTGCTACTTATTTGAACTTGGTAAATCCGACAGAATATACTGGTCACTGCTTTCGTCGGTCTTCTGCAACAATATTGGTTGACTCTGGTGCCGACATAACTAGTTTAAAGAGGCATGGCGGATGGAAGTCATCAAACGTTGCTGAAGGATATATCGAAGAATCGCTTAACAATAAGGTTGAGGTGGCAAATAAAATTTTCACAGTACAAAATATTCAACAAAATGACCCTACCACCCTGCATGTTGTCCAAAATGTTTCTCATAGTTCTAAGAGTGTTCCTCCAATGTTCAATAATTGTACTAACTGTCAAATTACTGTAAATATAACAAATTGATCTTAAAAATGTATTCAGCAATGACTTGATGTTTTCAAAATATAAATTAATTCCTTATAAGCAATGTGTTTTCAATCATTTATGTAGAACACTAACAACTGTACGGAAATATCATTTTTCTACTACCGTGCGTTTTAACCCACTTTCCCGCATGCATTTTAGCTTTGAAAGTGTCACTTTCCCGCACTAGTGCGGGAAAGTAAAATCATGCAAATTTTGACCTTATTAGATAGTTTTTCACTTCGGAAGTTATAACTATTGTTACACCAGGTGAATAAATAGTCCATCAAATAAAATCAACATGTTTTACAGCTTTTTGTTGCATTTTTAATTTTCTGAAAATATAAAATAAAATAAATATTTTGATATAACCTTGTAAATTCTTTAAAGTAGTGTCACAAAACAACTATCAAACCACCCGGGTTTGATATAAGAAAAATATATCAAATAAAATTCTTTCACCTACAAATGACTTAAAATTGTTGCCGTCACCCTCATCGTCATCTTTATGTGACCTGCAAACGATGCCATCCTCATCAACGTCATTCACTCACCAGTTAACACCAAATAACTCCACTGGACCGGCAATTTTAAGTAATTCACAGAATGCAACTAATTGTGTTTCTAATATTAATATTAATAATAATAATTGATAATAATAATAATAGTTTTTGGTCTAAGTTTTTTATATGTGTGTTAAAATAAAATAAATTTTGAGAAATGGGTTGATATACTTTTTTGTATATACGGTCGTAGAAAAAATAATGTTCCTAACTCATGTGTCAAGTGTCTTTCCCGCCCTTGACCGCTTGCCCGAACTCCGCTTCGCGTCGTTCGGGTCAACTGCAGTCGCGTGCGGGAAAGTATCACTTTCCGCACTAGTTAGGAAAATAACTATTCCTTACAGTAAGGAAGTCCTGACGTTTTCTTCAAGAAATTTTGACAGGAATGTCAAAATTTCCTAGCGATTTGCGGAAAAGTTATTTTCCAACAAATCATTTGTCTGATAGTCTTTAGGCATTGCAGTATTTGTATGTATTATAGTAGATGTATTAGTTGTAGGCGTATCTGGCGATATATATAATAATGCATCTGGTTGGCTTTTTAAAAGATCTACTGCTTTTAATAAAATATTGGCTTCGTCATTTGCGCAGTTCTGAGATCCAGAATTCAACAGTTAGAGGTTCCCATTTGAAAAATCATGTTTGGTTTGTAACGGTGTTATGCAGCACTCTGTATAGTTCGATATAATTTCAAAATATGGACCTTCGGCACATCTACTATATTTGTTAATAACATTTTTTGATATCTCTTAAAATAACCCATATACCGAAGTTTGTCGTAAGATTGGTACATCCTGTATATATGAGCTTGAAATATTGTTACTATTTATATATTATTTAAAACTGTTTATAATTTATTTATATTGTTTTCCATATTTTCCTAATTATTATATTATTCTTTTATATTCCTTTTCCATAGGGCATAGGTTAATTCACCTTTTGGTAAAATTATCATTGAAGATGTAAATATTTAACTTAAAAATTATTTGTTCATGTATGTACATTTTATTCCTACAGTTTTCCAGTAAAGGCAAATTTCTGGCAGTGTGCAGCCGGTAGAGAAACATCCTGTAAGCCGGTGGGAAATATTTTCTGTCGGTCGTGAAGTTTTTGACCGATTGATTATATTTTCTACTGGCTGGGGTCTTCTTCCAGCCATGGGGGACACACTTCCATCTACGAGGGGTAGCTTTCAGCCTTTATATCCAAAAAAAATCCATGTCGTTGCTCATTTTTCTAAATATTGTCCCCCATTTTTTCCAAAAATTCCTCATTTTTCCAAATATCGTCCTCTCTTTCTTCTGCGAGTTGGTTGTTTGTTCAGCAGACATTGGTAAGCTTTTTATTTTACTGTTCAAGTTGGCCACATGTATTCCAAATTGGTGGTTTACGATTGACTTTTTCCTTCACGGAGGCACGTAGTACCACACTGTGGGAAAGTGCTCGTTCCTAGGTTGTCGGTAAGCCTCGTTTCCAAAGCGAGCAGTCAACTAGACGGGGCGAGTACGCAAAGTGTTTTCCGTTTGTCGAATGGGTATGGAATGGGAATGACAAGCTGGGGAAATAGTTGTCCAGTATGGGCTATCAAAATATTGTAGATCCCAAGGAGGTTACATGCAAAACGGCTATACTTGGCGGTTATGGACTAAACATTTTTTTCAGCGCTTCCTTTTCAGCACACTAACACTCTCTTACAGGCTTCAGAGATTCCATCGAATTGTTGAAGAATTTTTTAATTTTGTTTGAGTTTCTGTTACAGAAATTTTATCAGCGATGGATATTAGGCTCTACAGAATTTCTACTCTGCATTTTTATTTTCTCAACTGCATGGGTTTAGTATTTGCATGCTCAAGCTTGAGTGTAGTAGGGGTTGGTAAAATAGTGGTGTTAGTTTTAAGTTATCTTTATGCTGTGTGTAATAAATGTTTATTATTATTGTTTGTATATTTTTGTATTACTGCACTTTGCTAGTAAAGACAAACTTCTGGCAGGGTGCAGCCGGTAGAAAACAACCTGTAAGCCGGTGGGGTATATTTTCAGTCGGTTGTAAACTATTTGACCGATTGATTATATTTTCTACTGGCTGGGGTCATCTTCTAGACATGGAGAACAAGCATCGAAATACTATGAACAACTTTCAGCCATAATTACTTATTGTTACGAACTCAGTGATCCAGAAGCCGGTCCCCTCGCAAACTATGAATGCGTCCTTTCTAGAAAGGTTCTTCAACAGGTAATGTTCGAGACTGTTCTCGAACAGCGTAGAATGCGGTGAATTCAAGAAAGTTCTAGAGATTCGAAGGACTATATATACGCGGGTTTTCGAGTGATTCGAGAAGTTGTTCAGTATACAGTGAATCGGTAAACAGTTTCAGTATACAGTGAGTGAATATAAATAGTGTTGAAGATAAATTAGGACAATTATTATACCGAGTGTAGATAAATTAAAAGACATTAAGTAGTGTGTATATAAATTAAGTTCAACAGTTCAAATAAATGATAAAAACATTACATTATATTCGTTTATACAGTGTGTACATAAAGTAATGTAACTTGCTAATATTTCGATTTCCGTTAGGTTTACAAACAAAAATGTTGAATAAAAGTTTTTTCAAATAATCCAGACCATCTGCATAAGTGGATTAGATGAGAATACAGGGTGCACCGTTGCTCCAAAATAACTTTTATTAACATGTTTTTTTAAATAGTACACCATGTACGTATTTTCAGTTTTCCATAATCTATTAAATTACAAATAAAACCGCATAATTCTACCTTTAATAATTCCAAAATTACATTGGTTTGAATCTAAAATTATAAAAAAATGTTTATGTCAAAAAAGTAGTAGTTTTTTCTGCCATTAATATTAATTAATTACAAGTTTTCCGCCAAAATTTCTGATTTCCCGCTAAAAATATCAAAAGTTTCACGTTAAGAATTTCAAGTTTCCCGCCAAAATTTCATGTTTCTCGCCAAAGATTTCAAGTTTCGGCGGGAATCCTAGAATTTTGGTCTTGACCGTTGTATTTGTAAATTAATAGGATTAAGAGAAACTGAAAATATAAATATATGGTGTACTATTTAGAAAAATATGTTAATAAGTTATTTTGGAACAACGGTGCATCCTGTATTCATCTAATCGACTTATGCAGATGGACTTTCATTCATCATTTTTTTTTGTGAACCTAACTGAAATCGAAATATTAGCAAGTTACGTTACTATATGTACACACTGTATATATAATGCTTCTCGCCAAAGATTTTATCAAATACAAGTTTCCCGCCAAAATATCCGATTTCTTGCTAAAAATTTCAGGTTTCCCGTTAAGAATTTCAAGTTTCTCGCTAA